>WYDE02069123.1:0-12058 GCA_009867175.2 Adela reaumurella
GCATGAATGGGTAGAAGTACCGTGCCAAGGTGAGAGGTGGCGAGCCTGTCGCCCTTTAGCACGGCGTCTTGTCCTTACCCCTTAGTCGCCTTTTACGACATGCATGGGAAGAGATGCAGTGGGGTTAGGTTTACCAATACTTATAGTTTTTTGTCACAGTCCACCTAACATAGATTCTTACTCAGATCTTACACGAAACTATAAAACTATTGAAATTTTAATTGAATTAGCTAGCTACAAAATGCGCCAAACTAACGAATTCAAGGTTTGGCTCGCACGAGCTGTCGTCGTCAAGGCTGAACGAAACGTAAAGCGTAACGAATGAACCTAATAAAAAAACGTCAACTCCGTCCAATCTTTGGCTATAGTACTTAGGGCAATTCTTATACGTGCCGAAGAATAAAAACTTAATGACAATAAAATTGAACTCGGGAGAGAGATCGCTACTAGCACAGAAAAACGTGCTTCACCCACACAATGCAAAGCTCGTCAAACTTCAGTAACGTCGAAATAAAGACAAATTTACGATCTACAATGCTTCATCCCGCAGTGAATCACAATCACCCACTCGCTTCGTTCAGGCTGACCTCCTCGCTGTTGCGTTTCCCGATACCGGCGCGGAGCTGTGTAGGCGCATTAATATAGCATTCACCTTTAAGGTTGCGTTCCGGTTTTTGTCCTTTTTCGGAAGATGGCCTTTGCCAATGTCGGTCGGCACGAGTCATTGCATGGCTCGGATTGTGTCTTACATGAGGAGCCTTTGTCGTGCGAGCAGATGCGCAAGATGCTCTACATTAGATTTATTTCTTTACATATTGAAGATAAGGCATAAGCGATTTATACGGTAGGATCAATAGGGGCATATTTGTTTGAAATGTCCGGAGAGCCATTGATGGTCACTCTTTTGTTGAAGAATTTTTAATAGTAATAGTTTTTAGTGGCTGTCCTCTTCAAAATATATCTTCAGTGGTTAATTTTTTTATGTTTCTCCATGTTTAATAATTACTGTTTAATTATTTCCTCCATCTTTTTGAAATTTGAAATATTTGATTTTAAATAACAACAATTTATTTATTTATTTAATTAACAACAAAGGACATGTTGAGTATGCTGGTCTGTGTCAATTTTTTTACTGAAGGTAGAGCCAACGTGAGAAATTATGTGCTGATCTGCCTGCGCTGAGTATTGTCTTCCATCTCCTGGACAAGGCAGAGCCCGTTTTCCAATAGAGTCTGCTTTGGAATATTAAGGCATTAGAGTTAATTATTGTTTTTTTTTTATTTTAGTTATATAAGTAGATTTCTCCAAAAGTATTTTAACCCTTTAACTAAATAGTACTTTTTGTTGAAATTTGACTAAAATTACTTCTTCAATTTATAATTCGTCTGTTTTACAAAGATAATTACACAATGAACCCAAACGAGCCTTCAGAAAATCACGCTGCTTTTTGTTTTCACGTAACTTGATACCTTCTAGAGTTCTTTGCTTTTAATTTGACTTTAGAATTTGTGAACTTGCCCCAACAAAGAGCTGTCGCGAAAAATACTTTTAACTCCACAATGGCCGGTGTTGAGTTACCAGCCGTTTGGGGATTGACGTGCACTCTGCCTGTCCTTTAAGACGTTACTTATGTGGGTTTGGATTTTTGTGTTAGCACGAAGAAAACGGTAAACCTCGCCTCACATAGTACTCCACAAATGATATCAATAAAATTATGATAGGTATTTAAAAGTAACCATTTTGGATTTGAAGCCTATACCACGCTGCGGCATCAGATCTGAATGCGTGCGTATAGAAGGGATATACGAATCATTCTTGCAAAATAATTTAACAACAAAGTGTATAATTGCGGAGTGGGTTGCGGAGTAGCCTAGTTGGTGAGCGCACGCCTCTTACGCCAGAAGTCGTGGGTTGGAACCTGGTATGCGCACACTTTTTCCGGATTTTAAAATCTCGGTTAAAATTTGTGTGCA
The DNA here is from genome assembly GCA_009867175.2 of Adela reaumurella. Lineage (NCBI taxonomy): Eukaryota > Metazoa > Arthropoda > Insecta > Lepidoptera > Adelidae > Adela > Adela reaumurella. The sequence continues at coordinate 1,974 of WYDE02069123.1, forward strand.
AAATTACGATGCACCTCGGTGAAGGAAAACACCGTAAGGAAACCTATACATGTTGTAGTGTATAAAGGTTGATTGAAAGAGATTGCCTCCGGCAATAAGTCCGCCTCCTGCTAAGCAGAAAAGTCTATATTTATTTATTTATTTTATTACTTCCCACACTCTCCACCCACACTTGTAACACTCTCCACTCTGACCACTCACACTCAAGGGTCGAAGTTAACGAAAAAAATGCATTTGAGGTATTGATTCACACTATAGAATGACCTGAGACAATTTTGTTCAGCTTTCACCAAGCCGGCTGTAGAGCCTGTTACACATTGACAGGCGAATATGACAGATAACTGTCATTATGTGGGTTCAGCTGGAGCGTCTTAATCAGGCAGATGTTTTGACAGATGGTTTCATTCTGATCCACGCCATACAATGACTCACAAAGCGTTCGAGAAGGTGTCGTCCACCTCCTCAGAAGTTCAAGTTATCAGAAAAAGAAAAATTTTGGTCAGAGATTTTAAAACACTATCGAATTCCGTAAGAACATTTTGTCCAGCTCTCACCCAGCCGGCTGTATAGCCTGTTACACATTCGTAATTTTTTTTTACAAATTTTGTAGTTTATTGACATTAGTCAGGCAAATTTAACAAATAAATGTCATTATGTGAGTTCATTAGGAGCGCTTTCATCAGGCAGATTTTTTAATACTGCATTCATTCCGTTGCATGACTCACTGACTCGCAAACCGTCCGAGAAGGTGAAAAACAGCCTTTATGCCATCCCCTCCACCGCGTCAGGGGTAGAAGTTTTCCATTAAAGGAAAAAGTATTCAAAAGGAATTTGAGATATTGAACCACTCTATCGAAGGACGTAAGAATATTTTATCCAGCTCTCACCCAGTCGGCTGTATAGCATGTTAAATTTGGTTCATTTTCGTTAATAAAATTTGTGCAGACGACCTAATGCGTTAAAAGACCGGATGTTGTCCCGTCAAAATTCTAGAGATTAATTGATAAAAACTGCCAACACATGCAAATATGGAAGCACTAGATTCAAGATTAGAGTTCATAAATGCTTCAACATTGGGTCACGCGTGAATAGAAGAGGTCTAGGCACTGATACCCATAAAACTGATAAGCAATTAATCAAAAGCGTTATCGATGAAGATGAGGAACATAGCTAAAGACTTCATGCAATAAAATTACCGCAGGTCCAAAATGATTGGTTGACTCTAGGTGGTTTTTGCATGCCCCCAGCCTTAAAATGGAGAGCAGTCATGTATAACTGGTCACCTGAACCCCTGAAATTCTACTTAAATGCGTTCCAGTTAATATTTCCCGGTCCCAGCAATCTGGTCAGATGGGGTAAGCAAACGGATAAAAGGTGTCAGACTTGTGAAGAAGGGGTAGGAACGGCGAGGCATATTCTCACTGGATGCAAGACAAGGTTGGACAGGGGACACTGTTTGGTTCGGTATGACAAGGTTTTAGAGATCAGCAGACAAGCTGTTTTGCAACCTATAAACACGAGTCAAGAGAGGACTTACTGCCGGTGAAGGCAAGGTCACCTTTGTAAAGCCTGGTGAATAGTTGAATAGAGTACAGCAAAGACCCTACTCTATACTGGGAGCTGCAACTGACTGGACGATTCATATGGATACTCGTGAGGATCATTACCAGATCCTCTGAATATATGCGCAACATCTCTGAGACCGGATATCGGATATACATTCTAAATTTACACAAAATGTAATATTAGTGGAGTTGACAGTCCCGTGGGAAACAAATATACCAAAGGACCGCGAGTGCAAGACAAATAAATACGGACCTCTGCTCGACCATATAATTCGGAGAGGTTTCAGAGCAGAACTTCATGCCATAGAGGTTGCTGCCAAAGGTCTACCTGCTAAATGGATATACAACCTTTTCAAAAACTGGGGCTAACAAGAGCATTTGTGAACTCTATATGAAAAGAGTGTTGAAGGCATCTCTTGCAGCCTCGTACCAAATATTGATAGGGTCGTGGATGGAGTCACTGAGTTCAGATAGTGCACGTCCAAGTAACGGGTCAGCCTTTTTTACTAAAGCTCTATTGTTGGGTGGTTGAGCCTGTTTTAACGGTACTACTGCGGTCGCTGCTCAGACGAATTTGCTTTTCTCATTCCATCTCCTACTGTGTTCGCCTTCGCCAACTCCGCAATACTCAACACCCTTTAGTAGTCGACAGAAAAGTTCTTGACACTGCATGATTCCCTAAAACTTCCTTTTGTCGCACTACAAAGATGCAGAACGGGCTTCCGGGGAAAATTTTTCTTTATTACTACAATAAACGGATCTTCAAATTTGTCTGGAATCGAGGCGCTAACCACAAAGCAAAGCCACCCAAAAAAAAAAAAATTACCATATTCTCCAAAGTTCATGAGCGGCAGATCCCTGGTCCTCGCGAAGTACTGTGCCATTCGAATGCCGGCCCAGATGATGAGCAGGCCCAGCGTTGAGTCCAACATGAAGTTCACTATGTACCTTTAATCAATAGTATTCTATTTAATGAATGATCATGTTCAAGAATTGCAAGTTATGGTGAAGATGCTCGCAGAGTCACCGAGAATGGTTAACTGCTTCTGAATAAACTTGACAGACTACGAAATATGTGCATACACTACATTTTTGGTTTGCGCAAGTTTGACCACATTTCCGAATATCGTAAACATCTGAAGTGGCCAGATATTCAAAGTCGCAGGAATATCCACACCCTCCCTCTTCTTTTCCGCATTCTGAACAACCCTAATCACCAACTTATCTGAGTGAGCGGTTCAACTATCGCTGCTCGCGTGGCGTTCCGCTTAGGTTGGCTGAAAATCCTCTTCTACTATACTGACTCACTCAAGTTCGTTCTACGCGAATTCATTCACTGTGCAAGCTGCAAGCGTTTGGAACAACCTCCCAAAAGATATACAAACACCTCACTGAATTCTAATTTTTGGAGTTTCAAACTTCACAAAAGAATAGTCGCTTTAATGTATGCTCTTTCTTTAGTCACATGTTTAATAATTATGTAATATAAACATGTATATATTTATTTATACCGTGTGGGGCCGGTACTTAAAAGAATGACCCCGCTGCATCTCTTCCCATGCATGTCGTAAAAGGCGACTAAGGCATAAGGACAAGATGCCGTTCTAAAGGGCGAAAGGCTCGCCAACTCTCAATACTCCTCAATACACATCTCAGTCGCGAGTGCTCCGCTCGCAGTTACGGACGGACGGACGCAGTTACGGCGACGACGCGGCAGTCAGTCAGGCAGGCAGTCAGTGGGCAGCCCTATTGCAGATTACCGAGCGAGCGCGGCGGCGGGGCGTAGGTAGTTGGTTTTAAAAATATGGCTCAGACGTTATACTGGGCTTCAGTCTACTGTGCTGAGGATGAATACGACAACAAATTGAACAGTGAACGTCACGGTCCGGGTGGCGAAGTTGGTATCGCAGTGGCAGCTAAGGCCAAAGGTCCCGGGATCAAACCCCGGCTCGGACGTTTTCTTTATTTGTTTTCCGTATTTTTCTGATTAAGAGTTAAAAGGTATTTATAAGCCAGGAAAAGGCATTTTTAGGTCTTTGCATACAAATTGTATCGATTCAAAATAATATAACAACAAATTACACAAATTATAGAACTTAGTTCCCTTGTCATCGAACGATCCAAATATTTTTTTGAAAGTGGAATGTTTTGACCACCATCTAGTCCAAGTTTTCTATGATGCGAGTCCTTATTTGATTCGTCCCAAATGTCCATAAGCTGGAACGAATCACGAATAAAAGCAGCCATGTCATTTAACAAAGAAAATAAAGATGCCGCTGAAACTGTCACACTGGTTGCATCAGTTATTACAAGATTTAATACATGAGCGTGAATGTGAAACTGCCCAAGGGATTCTTTGTTGAACCACGCACGCATTAAAGCCTTGGTATTGTCCATTCATATTTGCTGTGCCATCCTTAGCATTACCTGCACAGTTTTCAATATTAATATTGCAGTCACTGAGCACTTGTTTCAGTAAGTCGCATAGGTCTTGCCCAGTGCCGGATTTGCTGTGGCACATCGTAAAGAGTCGTTCATGAACTTTGTTAGTCACATATCTGATAATAATAGAAAATTGATCTTTTTTATTATTATTTATAACTTATTTATTACTAATGAACTATTTACTTCTACTTACCTATCTTTGATTTGGTTAGCATCAAGCAAGCAAGACGCATTCATTTTCAAATATTGTTTTTTCTTAAGTCTTGTAGTAGTTAGTTAAGTCACTCACTGAAACATCGAATCGGGAGTACTGGACTACCTACTTACTTTTATACTTCTAACTTTATAAAAGAAAACGAAACAATTTGTTTCAAACAAAACACGAACGACAGAGAGCAGCGGCAGCGCGCACATCTTGTTGCAGTGTTGCAGAGTTGCCAACAAAATAAATTCCTGCCCACCAGATAGACTTCCAGACCAGAAAACCACCAGATTTTTTAACTTATGACGCCTCCCTTACTCATAACCAAGAAATAAAAGTGCCGGACCGGGCCGGACCGGCCCAGGAGGGGGTCCGGCCCACCGGGAAAAGTCCCGGTACTCCCTGAGGCCAGACCGTCGCTGTCCTCATCTATCAACGTTGCTATCGTAATCCGTTCCAGTGGCTTAGTATTTTTATTCTTTGTGTGATACCGCCAACCTTGAAGCAGATTCTGAAATATAGTTACGACTAGAGAAAACCCGTTCCAACATTGACACCTCTATACACCCTTGTATCTAAAGTATTGCTTCTCAAGCCCTTCTACCACTGTCGATTACAGTTTTTTTATTACCATGTATAGGTACATAACATGAATCGTTTTATGTTTAAAAGTAGTAAGAGTGACAAGAAAATCTGTTTTTATGCAGATCCCAAGCAACGCGTCACCATTTTCATTCACTCTGTAATTACGATATTACCAAGCACACTCTCGTATCCTGCTCTTCTTACTCCCACCCATCCATTGAAATCACCAGCTGTTATTATTTTATCATTTGATTCATAATTATTCAGTGCCTCCATTTGAGTACCTATACCGCTCTCTTTTATGGAAACAGGCCGTGTTTACTGGATCATATTCTGCTATCTGCAACACTCTGAGAAGGCCTATCTACAGTCGGATCCATATGAGTCCTTGGCTAACATATTCATGTCCTTTCATTTACTCTTTCATCTGCTTTGACAATTCTATTCCTACTCCACGATTCGCCACTTCATTTGTAGTTACGCCGGGCCAGAATGCAGTGGGAGCACGGGGATTAAGTCACGTAATGTTGCTTTCGCTTTTTTCACTTTCACATAACTTATCTCCCTCTTTTCTTTTATGAATTCGCATAATTCATTCATCTTAGAATTCATTCCTCCACAAAAACTGGCATGCATTGCATTCCAGTGGTTGTTGCTTATATGATGTAAGACAACACAAAATTAATATGTAGTATTATTATTACATTTACGAGTAAATGGGACCATCCTTTCTATCGCCTTTCCACCTTTCGCAAACCAGTAGAATGCACTCCCTTCTACTACTCCTGTTCACCTCTGCTTTAGCCTAGCGAACACATCAATGTGCCACGCTGTCGATTAAAACTAAAAAACTTGTCTAAATTTAAAACGCTCTTATCTATAATTTTTTTGTATCAGTACTACTAAACATTATTCCCCTTTTATTTCACTTATTAAAGTTTCGTGTGCACATAAATATGTTACGAATTACGAAGCTAAGAGAATACATGTCTAGGCAGTGTCAGTCTAGACATGGGTGTGCGAATAGAAAGAGTAGAGGCCAGGGCAAACTTTATGATTTACTGGGCGCAGGGAGCTTTTACAGCTAGCTTTCGGTGCGACAAACTACCCCTACGAACCGGGACAACACTTTTGAACACTGTCGACGACGACGCGAGCACAATCGAATAAATAATTTCATTAAATTCAACAAGTGGAAAGTGCCATGACGATCGGACATCTGTCACTTTTAACCGTCCCGCCATAATTTTGTCGACACTAGACGATGGTGTCTAAAACTAGGCGGCATTAAAATTTAATACGGTATCACCAAAGTAATCGAGCGGCGTGTGTGTGTGTGCGGCGCGCAGTGATCGTAGTTTCGATCCTTTATACGGGCGTACTTTTCAAATACAGTATGTTTATTAGAGTGTCAGATTGGCCGAGTGGGCAAGAGCACGCCTCTCAAGCGGGAGCTGCGGGTTCGATACCCACTGGGAGCACAATATTTATAACTTTAGAATTTGTGGTGTAATCGCTGCTGACACTCCGGTAAAGGAAAACATCGTGAGGACACCCACTTCCAAACCGTTTGGTCACCGTGGAAGTGTATGACAAAACCCAGTCATACCATGTAAAAGCCTTTCCACTCCTAACTAGGTGGTAGGGTTTACCCGACCGGGTCAGTACCACCGCATTGAATGTGGGATTGTTATAGAAATTGGAAACGGCTATAGAAATTGTACGTGTTTTCAGTCTGATTCAGTGTAGCCGCACTGAAAAAGGGAAGTACCCTGTCATGGCACCATACTCCGTAAAGATTGAGGTGACTTAGGCTCGCATCACGGTTCACGATGTGACATATCAGAGGTGAGAGCCAACCATGATGCGGTGATAACATAAAAAAAAGAAATTTCATTATTTATTTGATTCGACTAGCGTAACGACAGTTGCGCGTTCTGTCGTCTTTTCTAACTCAGCCGACCTATAGACAAGTGGAAACGTTACGATGTCTGATCGATAACATTGACTCGTCTTACTTACATCACCTAATGCACCAGTTTTCTGGTACCAGTGATGTCAGCCTTAGCACCTTGGTGAGTTATAGTAGGTGTCATGTCAGCAGTTCCCTCAATTCCAGCCGGCTACAATGAACTGGACGGAAAACACGAACTATGTCTCATAGCCGCTTAGACCGACGTTCATTCAGTGCATTGGAACGAGCCGTTCCATGTGTGAGCTTGTCACAAAAAGTAGTTTTTTTTACGTGGAAACGTCCCTGTACTAATTAGATGTTTTGGGGTTATACCGGAAACGACGCGAATACGAAACGTTTTCTCAAGTGACAGGGTATGGACAAGTGAATGAAATAAAGAGTAACAACTCTTTAATAAAGGAAACTACGCGACTAAGAAACGTTTTTTCTCAAGTGACAGGGTATAGACAAGTGAATGAAATGAAGAGTAACAACTCTTTAATAAAGAAAACTACGCGACTACGAAACGTTTTTTCTCAAGTGACAGGGTATAGACAAGTGAATGAAATGAAGAGTGACAACTCTTTAATAATGGAAACTACGCGACTACGAAACGTTTTTTCTCAAGTGACAGGGTATAGACAAGTGAATGAAATGAAAAGTGACAACTCTTTAATAAAGGAAACTACGCGACTACGAAACTTTTTTCTCAAGTGACAGGGTATAGACAAGTGAATGAAATGAAGAGTAACAACTCTATAATAAAGGAAACTACGCGACTACAAAACGTTTTCTCTCTAGTGACAGGGCATAGAAAAGTAAATACAGTAAATCATACCAGAATCATTTAACACCAGAAACGTTACATGTATCATAGGTGCGCGTATAGCACGGATTGGTCCGGTAGACAGTCTTAAGACGGCTATCCCACAGCGAGAGGCTAAATTTGTGTTTTCCTCTGAAATGTTGTCACATTTTCGTATTGATTTTTTGTTTAACGATTTAAAATACATATATTAAAAAATACCGTTAATAAGTTGATTATATTTAGAAGTGACTCGTAATTAAAATTTTTTAAATTAATGTCAGTTTTATACTCACGGCACCCGTTTATTGTGGAGTTTTCTCACAAAAATAGAAGAACACATAAAACATTATACAGCCTATGAAACCTTGACAGACACTATTACAACGGTGCCATAGGTGTTTTCCATTGGTGGTAATCATAAAATTATAGACAGCGACAAAAAAATATGGATAAATGGTATAATCACTACAGCCAAATAGCGTGGGAATCTAATACTCAAAATCGGAACTTTCCTCAGACAGCGCCTGGCGCTTGATATCCAGCGGGGGAACGCGGCTGGAGTAATGGTCTCACTCCGGGGCCACGGACGGGGACAGGATGGAGGAATTTAACAACATTTTGTGGGTGTTTAGTAGTTTAGTTTATTCTTTTTAGTTTAGTTAAATTTTTATTATTGTATTTGTTCTAGTTTAAGTTAATGTTTGGGTTAATTTTAATTGATAATATAATACATGTAATGATTCATTTCATTGTATTCAAATAAAAAACATATTAAATACTCAAATATCAACATTAAGAACCATTTTGACGGGTCGCTGAATACAATATCCAGTGTTACATTCACAATCACAAGATTCGAGTAGTACCACTTATACACTAGGTAGACGTACGCCAGTTCTGTCGTAACAGGCTTCGCGATACTAGCGATAGATGTTGAACATTTTCCAGTGAAGTTTCTTGCCAGTTCTTCAAGAAAGGTGAAAATGATTTGAGGCAATATATTGACACGTAGAATGAACCTACAAAATTTCAGCCCGATTGGACGAACCGTTTAGGAAACATTTCGAGCTAACTTTCTTGTCATTTCGTCTAGGAAGTCAAAAATATATGTGTACCGATGGGAGGATTTGTGCAGATAAACATTCAGAAAAACCGATAAACAGACACAGACAGACGACAAAAGTTGTACGACCCTAGTCAAGTAATTTGCTTTATATCGCTCAGCTAATAAAACACCATTTAATACCACAAAACGATTTCTCGAAGTTTGTGAAGTAAGCAAAAATCCCGTGGGCAGCCAGCAGCTGAAATTGCTACATTTGCACGAATAAAATAAGGCATTATAATGTAAAGTTATGCTCATGTTTATTCACTATGCCGGAGGACTCATTCAGCACACGCGTCTAGCAAATGAGATGCTTCGTGTGAAGGGAAGTCGTACCCTGCCACTTTATCAAAATGCTAATTTTATTAGGGGAAAATTCTGCGGATTTCAATATAGGCGCCAAAATTTCATTATTTTTCATGAAACATGTAGGCAATATTGAATTCTTATGAATAAATAATGAACGATATTATAATTTTGTTACAGCTGCTGCAGACTCCAGAGGAGCTTTAGCGAAAAAAAATTCTAATGTAATTTCCGACTCATATTCATATGAGCGTACTTTAGCGTTAACATAGAATGGCGTGTTTTAACAAATAAAATGTAGGTATTCTAATGTAATAATACTTATCGATATCGAGGAGTAAAAGTCTGGTTTAACATTTTTAAAATTGTTTTTGGGGTCAAAAAAGTAAAAAAATATGTACGTTTGATGATGTCAAATTAATTACTGGCGAAAACACTGTACTAAAAGCGAATGATTTTTCTATTTATAAAAACAGTATGAATAGAACTCACACCCGGTTTCGTTTGGTTGCTTAAAGTATTAACAAATTGTATTTTGTATGTAGATGTAGTTCTCCCCATCCTGGGATTCGAAAGTATCCACGATTTTTGCCTGTTTTAAATACGGATAATACCCTATTTGGTTTTAGTAGTGAGTTTCCTGAAATATCAGAAACAATTTTTATATCATAAGAAATCAGAGTCTTTTCGGTTTATATCTTTTACTTTCAGTGAGACCTTGCTTCGAACCAAATGTATAGGTTCAACGTACAACGAGAAAAACTCCATAGGCTTTGATGGGAGGGTTTGATGAAATGGGGAAAACAAATGTATAATGTTTCGGAGCGTTTCCTTTACTTGTGCTGTCAGACATTGCGTTTAGCCAGATTTCATTAATCTAGGTCAACGGGAAGTACCTACCCTATAGGTTTTGACGAGTGATTGTGCGAGTATGAAAATATGAGACATAAATGGCAGTATAATTTGATCAGAGGTTGATTTTGCGGATTCGGGTTGCGGAGTAGCCCAGTTGGTGAGCGAACGCCTCTTACCCGAGAGGTCGTGGGTTCGAGACCTGGTATGCGCACAATTTTTCCGGATTTTAAAATATCGGTAAAAATTTGTGTGCAAAATTA
>WYDE02069344.1:0-12056 GCA_009867175.2 Adela reaumurella
TGGCTGATGTCTTTTCAACCGACTTCTTTATGGTCCATGCTGGCGCGTTGAAGTCTTTTTAACCGACTTTTTTCAGGTATAGCCAGCGCTTCGCCCGCAGTAAACATTTCGAAAAATCACATCTTAGTCCTCACCTACCTTGCATAAAGAACTCCTTTTCAAAATTGATTTCTTCAAGACCCACCGGTTTAGGATGTGCGTTTTCTGTCAATGAGTGAGTGAGGAATAAATAATTCTGGATGATAATAAAATGTCACAATTTTCATGAGCGGTCGGTACGTATAAATCAGCTAATACCTTCGATTGATTGGTGTGGACTTACAATACGGTTTGAATTGTCGTAGAGTTTGCTGGAGGCTTAATGCTATGTACGCTCCGTTCTTCGTGGTGCAAGCTCTGTGTACGTCCACCATGATGTCCTCGTGCCTCTTCATGATCGCTACAGCTAAGGTACATCTATCTACATTAACTACGAACTAACTTACTCTTCTCGAGCTGCAGCTTAACGCACCTAGTACTAATCATTAAAATACGTGAACATAAACTTCACTTATAGTTCGATACTTTTTAAATTACCGCGGTCGCTAAACAACATTTTGAAAACTTCCGGCTCTTTGACAATTCGATAAAGTCGCCGCGAGAAGAGCCGGAAGTTTTCAAAATGTTGTTGACTTATAGTTGCACTTCTTAAGGCCATGACAAACGCAGATTGTTCTCATCTCAGGAAGGCGCGTAAATGAAACAAAATAATTAATAACACTAATTTCAAGAAATATAGGGAACATTCAGGAAAGCGAATTTATCGATAGGTGATCTATCTGTAATATGAGTTAGCGTATGTCAGTCTGTGTCATTCCGATTGAGCTATAATTTAGAGAGAATACGAAAATCGTCACATTTTCAAATTATAGCCATACAAAATCTTATATTACATATAGATCACCTACTGATACATTCAAATTCAAATTCAAATTCTTTATTAATCATGATAATTTGCACAAAATATATTAATTATACATAAGTATCCTATACTAGATTCATATCTGTCTTGCAGGAATACTTGTTTAAACGAGTCATATGTAAGTATACAAATAGCTCTCAAATTTATTTTAACAATTATAATGATTACTGATACCTACATATTCTTATTAGTTATTAAAAATGCCTTACTTTATTAGATAATTATAAATCAAGATGTCTATAACCATGTCACTCCAGTCTCCATCTATGTCAATATAACAAAAAGATCCTCCGTGCTTTTATAGTCCAAACTATTTAGCCACAATTTAATTGAGAGTTTTCGTGCTTTTCCTGTTTTTTCTACGAAGTGGCATTGTTTTTTAGCTCTGTTATATAAATGTTGGATTAGAAATATACTAAAACGTTGTGCAAATGTTGTTCTCAATTTTGATGGTTGAGGATTTTCTGAATGCCTTGTAAGTGGTCGGTTTATTTCGTTTATTTGTGTCTTCCCATGTAGGAGAAGGATACGGCTAACGTATAGTTGGCGTACTGAAAGTATGCTATATTCAGAAAGCAGGGTGTGAGTGCCATAACGATATGGTTTTTAGAATATTACTCTCAGGATTGTACGCTGAGCTCTCTCCAGTTCTATCATGTGAGTCTTAGCGGCCCCGCCCCAAGCAGTAATGCAGTATGTTATATATAACGGACTCACTCAGAGCATAATAAACTGTTTTCAGAAGTGTAATGCCGGCACAATTTCTAATTGACATGAAAAAATATGTTAGTTTTCTTAATCTTGCCGCAAGCATTTCTATATGCTGTGCTGTTGCCAACTAAGACGGTTGTCCAAGATTACCCCCAGATACTTTATTTTATACAATGAAAGATAGATTGAGAAATTGTGCAGTACGAGAGCGTTGTGATCTGAACGAAGATATAGTGACAATAATTTAGAAAGGTATGCTTCGGTGGTTGGGTCATGTTAGAAGAATGAATGATAGAAGACTAACGAAATAAATTTCTGAAACGAATGTGAGTGGAAAAGTCGGGAAGGGTCGCCCTAGACGCACGTACCGAGAATAGACAGCATGTGTTCCAAAAGGGGCAAGTGCGCAGTACCCGTAACCGACGAGCATGTATGAAGAACATTATGAGAGTAGAAGAAGCGGCATAGTTGTGTCAGGATCGTGGCACGTCGAGATCCGTTGTCTCAGCTTACCCCACTGGGAAACAGGCGTATGTATGTATTTATTTTATTAGGTACTTGCAGATATTTCTAAATAGTTTATTTAATTTCTGTATCGAGATTTTATTGTTAGTAAATATTACAATAAGTATAAATAATCATGATTTTGTGTATTCGTATTTAGAATGTTAATATGTCTTATATTTTAATAATATATTCTGTTATTGTACGTGTGCATTATTGCTGCGTTTTGGTCTTAATTTTTTTTCCATTTAAATTGTATTATAAGTACATAATTAACTTTGATTAATATTTTGATTTTTAAACAAAACTGATCTACTGTTAGAGATTGAATTAGGCAATAAGTCCGCCTTTTGTGCTAGCGATAAATTATAATTCTATTTATTATAATTCTAGTGATGCGCAACGAATCAAAAACATTATAGAAAGATAACGCATCGTTAGAAAGGATTTATAGCTCTTACATTTAAATTTACAAAGTTTATACAAAACGTTCTCGTATTGAAAAGGCACTTATACTGGAAAAATACGAGTGAAGAACTTCTCCGCGACCCTCAAAGGATTTTCGAACGAGGCATAAATATTTATTTTTCACAGTCGCGAAGCAGGCCCGGATCCAAGAGGGATAAGCCATAATCAGAAATTATCTACTAAATATAAGAGATTAGAGAGGGATTTGTATGGTTTTTTAATTTACCCCCACAATATTATTTTAAAGAAAAGTAATGTCTTTATTGTTCACTAACAAATAAAAAATAAAAACAAAGTAAATATATTATCACCAGCGAACAAAATAAAGGTCTGCAGTGTGATTCGCGTGACCGAGCTCACTGCGTCGACCCAGTGATTCCGCATATTTTGATAGGCGTGGAATCACGCATGCGTCACATTTTGGGCCGATGGCTGTTACTGTGCGTACAGTCTCGATGAGCGTCCGGGTAGGGCGTCTTCATACAAATTCACTATATTGTTAATCCGCAAATTTGACAGAGTTGACAGCACGGACCCAATAGGTGAGACTAGTCTAGGGCAGTCTCATTGGACAATCCCACTAACTAAATGGTTGATTTTTTTTATATTCTTGATCAAATTCAATATTACTTAATTGTTGGAAAGCCAATTTCTGTTTAATAACTGATTTGGAATCGAGAAAATAAGGAAAATAATTTTTAATTAAATGACTCTCGCAAATTAGCTCGATGTAGCTATAAAAGTCCTGAGTGGCAACACTGAATAATGAAAACTTCCAGTATTACCACCTTAAGTCTTTTTAGCTAAATCTGGTGCAGTAACGCGATCACTTTAACTGCGCACTTCGAGCTGTCAAAAAAGTTTGGTTAAATCAACGCTCCCAGCGTAGAATTCACCTGCCCGCTTAATTTCTGACCTCTCCGCCGAGGCTTATAAGTATGGTCTTTACTCTCGTGTCGTCTTTGTCGGCACTGTTCTTTAAATATCGCTCGATATTGTTGTGAGCATTTTAGTTAGTTTTCACTAACTTGGCAGCTTCGAGGTACACAGTTAAAATAAACGTCTCATTCGTGCTGTCACAATTTAGAACTAAAAACAAAAACTGAACGTAACACAGCTTTCGAGCCCTCACTTTATTGACATCGAAATGTCAGGGTTCGACATAGAAGATACGATATTTATAGAAGTTGCTTCGCAGCGCTTCGCATAGAAGATAAATTAATCGAACCTATCGGGACCATGTCGGGTCATAGCATGAAAACCCGACAATGATCTGTGCCAAAGCCCGCAGATTATCCACAAAAATGTACGTTTTACTTTACTCCCGTCCCGACAAAGTCCTTTTAAGAGAGGGCTATGTGTGTGTGTGCGTTCGTGCATACGATGATTACGCACGCTCACACACTTAGGTACTGGGGCTATGTGAAATCCTACATCGACACGTGTGAAATATTTACCTTAGTTTTCACAGTGCCATTGTTTAAATCATCATAATAAAAATATAAAATAATGTTAAAACGTAAAGGTGGTCACTGTCCCAGTTATACAAAAAGCCGGTTCTTTTCGGCGTTTATTGCTCCGTTTTAATAATAGCAATACAGAAATATTTTTTTTATAGAATACTATATACAATGGCCGCTATAAGAACAATAACTAATATCTGTCTTGTTTTTTTGGTGCGGAAACCTTCGTGTACGAGTCCGATTCCCACTTGGCCGATTTTCGTCTGCACACTTCTCGTTTTTGACGCACCGCTAGAGTGAGGAATTTTCGTCTTTTGAGTGTTTAGCCGGACTAATAATAGGTGGGGACTTGGGCATCTTCAAACGTCGCTTTGAAACGTTTATCTGCTCAGTGACCCATCCCGACACATATGGGGCTCTTTATCCCTAAATTTGTGTTCCATTAATTTACTGACCTTGTATGTGTGTGTACTAGTTCAATATAGTTGTGGACATTTGAATAGGAAATAGGTTTAGGTATTTGAAAATGCATTGAGCATATAAACATATCTAAATACTAACAATTCGAATGTTTTATAGTGCACAAAGGATGATTGGAAGTAATTGCCTCTGGAAGTATGTCCGCTTTCTGCCAAGCAGAAAAATTTATAAATATTATTTTCTGCACTGGATATGAAATTAAGAGCAACTAATATTAGCACATTATGAGAATAAATATGAAGTACATAGAATGGAAATATTATAAATTAAACTCGCAATAAAATTTTACCCTAATTGCGTATATATATATATATATATATAATATAACCATAATTTTACCGGAATATTTTTTTTTTATAATTGCATACGTAAAAGGTTTTAATGCTAGCTAGTATTTTGAAAGATGACGTGTTCAATTCAATTTCCGTCCGTTTTCCGTCCATTTCAGTGTAGCCCGCTGGAATTGAGGGAAGTGCTGACGTAGCACCTACCTACATAACTCGCCAAGGTGTTTAGACTGACATCACTGGTACCAGGAAAAGTGGTGCATTAGGTGATGTAGCCTTCCGTGTCAGTTTAGATAAAAAAAAATGGTAAAAATATATAATATAAATCGAAAAGCGTTTGAGTTTCAGCCTGCCTTTGAAAAATGGACAGTTCAAGTCAAAAACTACTTATGCGACACTTTCTCGCCACTTTTTATCATTGCCTATGCATAAAGGCCTACATTTTACATAGCAATAGCATTTGAAATAGGAATTTTTATTAAATTTTTAAACTTTTTTCCATTTCTGAACGCAACGGCTTCCAGTTAGTTACCAGAGAAACTCTTGATGCCGAAAAAGTATGGAACACGACCAGCTTAATCAATTTCATAACAAAATGACGTGCTTTTTTGTTCACTGCCTCCCAGGTCAATAGTGAAGAAGACCAATATCTATTTTATTAATTTCTCCCTGATTTTTTAACCGCACTAGGTGAATTATTGTGGAAACATCAGATATAATGAACTGTCAAAACTCACTAATTTTATACTTTAATAGCCCGTTCGGTTACAAGCCTGAGTCCGCGCCTGTCAAAGTCTCAACTAAGAACATTTTCGTCTTTTTTCGCCTTTATCAATCGTACACCAGATTCATTCGTCGGTGACTCAGAAACTTAATAGGGTACTGTCATCGAAATAAGAAGTATTGAAGTATGCCATTGTGAAGACGAGTCTTTCATTTTCATTCGATAGTCTATCGGTGTTTGAATCCAGTCGTGCTTACACCATCGACTTAGCTGAAAACGCGCTTGATCGAGCTCTAGACCGACTCTACAAATGCCTTTATCTGTAAGACTATCCCTAGAGAGTTGCTTCCAGATGGTGTGCGGTCGTATTAGAAATTAGTTTTTGAATCCCATGCTTTTAGATTTTAAAACATCAAATTTTCAAGCCCTTCAATTATTCTCGAGCCGAAGTCGAGTCAAAGGGAAAAATTAAATTAATAAAATAAAAAGTAGATTTGAATGTGAATGTTATATGATGTTACCGTGTGGGGCCGGTACTTAAAATAATGACCCCACTGCATCTCTTCCCATGCATATCGTAAAAGGCGACTAAGGGATAAGGACAAGAAATCGTGCTAAAGGGTGACAGGCTCGCCACCTCTCACCTTGGCACGGCTCTTCTATCCAAATCATGCAGTAGGTGCGGGTCTTCCTGCCTTACATGCTGCTTGATATCTTGTTCGAATACCTTGCGAAATGTGGTGGTCGGTGTTGTGCTGTAATGTACCGAAGTTCTTGCAGCAAAACACTGATTGGTCTGCTTACCCCGATTTTCGGGATTCAGCGTGAGTGATATGTATGTATGTATATCTATGTATGCTTTCCAAAATTTCCCAATTTAGAGTTACTCCCATCCATATCATCTCACCCATTTTACTAATACCGGTTAAATTGTGTTATTTGCTCTGGGAGCCGGGGCCCCTCACCTTAACAGCTGCGGGTGTTGAGTAAGTGGTGGGTAGGCCTGTTTTGCCTAATCTACCTAACCTAACCTAACCTAACCATAAATTAACGAATAGTAATGAAATGGTAGAAGTCAGTCAATACACAAACCTATTAGTTACATACTTGTAAGTAAAATTCGTAAATGTAGACGCAAATTGAGTTATATAGAGTTAGACGACGCGGTAGTCGCTCGCTGTGATGTGGTATTACCACATCCGTAGTAATACCATCAATGTAATGATGGTTCAATACCATAAATACTACTTATGTAGTACTGATGATCGAGGTGAGAAAAGGGCCTTGTTGCATTATTTTCTAGTGCCTATGTAGTTCAGCTAGACAGAACTATGCGCGCTATTATAAAATAATTTATTGACATTATCATTCTATTTAATTTAGGTCTGTATTATTTTCGAGAGGCTTTAAATGACCAAACTATAAGTTTGGTGTCCCGTTAGTGGTCACATACTCATGCTAACGTGAAAAATCCCTACGTCACCAATATCCTATGAAGGCATGTTTACAGGGCATAATGCGCTGAAATAGGATGTAGTCGTTTCTTACTGAATGTACTACTTACTAAAAATTTTATAGGTTTACAACCAATAAAATAGAAAAAGTGATAAAATGGTTTTTAATAGAGATAGATTGAGTAAATTCAAATACAAAACAAAGTTAATAGTTTCTTTCAAATTGTTTGAGAACAATGCATCCTAAAACTTAACTTAAAAATATCCTTCAAATTTAATGGTAAGGACACTTTTTTTCGTGAAAAAGATTAATAAATTACTCATCTTGCGAATAATTTTGGCACATTTTAAATTTATTATCGGAATCTCTCAAAATAAAATCAAGCATTAGGCCTGCTAGGGGAGTTCAGTGAAACTAACTTCTGATTTTTTTATCGATTTACTTACACTCTACTACGATAATACACAGAAAGAAGAGAGACATTAGCAACGCAGCAACGCTCATTCCCAAATATCCCAGTATCCCGTCTTTCCACATACTCCTATATTGTCTTCAGGCTGAAACATAAGCCGGTCGATTATCTCCCTTTCCCACCCATCCTGGAGCGTGTCTTCCTGAAATCCTTAAAAATTAACGCGCCTCCTGGTGTCTTCGGTTTTACACCGTTGTTGTGGGGAAATCCTGGCTGGGAGGTGCAGAAGTTCAAGTTCAATTTCAAGATTTACTTACACTCTACTACAATCGGAGTATGCAGGGTCTACAGCACAGACGTATCGGTACGTCTGTGGTATACAGTCACCTCGATTACTTCTTCTTTATTATTCCATTGCCGGAGGTGGCTGGAGGGCTGTGTTCATTCCATTCATCAGGTTTTAGTCAAACACTTCCACGGAGATCTACCAGCTTGGCAGTAGTATGATGTAGGAAAACTCGCGGGGTTTTCCATCACCGTAATATCTGATATTTCAGTGAAATGGAAATGCGCATACCAATCATTTATTCAAGAAATAAAGGCATTGATGCATGCCCCGACATAATTTGAATCCATGACCGACTGCACGAGAGGCAAAGGCGTTCGATTGGGTTATAATATTGTAAATTATCACAATCACAAATATCGAAAATATACAGGGTGTATTTGAATTAACTTCGTCCCATTTAGGGGACTTATTCTGGGGGACTTTAGGGGGAGGGTTCTTCTGTAGCTAAAACTGAGCAATTTTTGTTCTACAACTTTCGAAATTTCGAAAAAAAAAAATTACTATCCCTGTACATTTTCAGGTTAGGTTTCACATTAAATTATTTGGGAAAGTGAATTTTTTTTTCGAATAACCCAAACTCGTAGAACAAAAATTGCTCAGATTAGGCTACCGAACAACCCCCTAAAAGAAAAGCACTTTATTCAAATACACCCTGTACATTGTTATAAAGCAGATGTACTACTGTACTGTTTAATGTATTCATTGAGCGCGGCGGCGCGGCGGTTGTAAGGCGTTCATGCTACAGAAATAATTCAGGCTTAGGTTGCAGCGAGCACGAGCTGTATGCGTATCACGAGGTTCAAGTAATTTGCATCCGAGCAATAACCACTTACCTGAGCGCCTGAATAACTAACAGCTTTTACTATTATATTCACCACGGACTATTTGCCTTGAGGACCCGACGCCGGAACACTTCCCGTACTAGTCAGTTCAACCACGAGGTAAATCAAATACGACTATCACTCGCTCTCGCTCGCTAGTCATTCCGCTCGAGCGCGCAACCCTGGCAACATATCATGCAGTATGACGATTTGTGCCATTTTCACGTGCGTAAACAATACAAAAACGTCAGGAGTTACTAAAGATGGCACATCCTTCCACAGGTAAGTATTTTAATACTTCGATGTTCCGCGCGCCTAGCAAGTTGTTGGCGATGTTGGCGAGCCCGGTTCCCATACATAGAGCGGCGCGCGTCGGGTCCATAGGGTACCTAGTCCGTGATATTCACCATAACTTGTCCCTTCGCAGCTACCAACATAGCAATGAAATATGCGTTGCCACATTTGGAAATAACTTATACTTAGCTTAATAAATGTAAGAGAAAATATTTTTTATTTTTTTTATTGAAACTGGCACGGATGGCTATATCACCTAATGAATAATTTTTCTGGTACCAGTGATTTCAGCCTAAACACCTTGGTGACTTATGTAGGTAGGTACCATATCAGCGCTTCCCTCAATTTCAGCCGGCTACACTCTCCGCCGTCTCCTACGATGAAGACATTTTTGTGTTGACATCTCGTCGAAGTCTTGTAATTTGGTTGCAGGGCTTGGAATGAACATGAAAAAATTTCGCTTCTCAGGGAGTCGCCGCAATAACAATTGCTATATTTTAGGCATTTACTGCATTTAATGTACGTACAATCATGGTAGGGTACATGAACTGTGTGTCTATAGCGAGTTAAAATACGACCAACATCGTGCGTTGTTACGGACATGTTCTACGGACAACATATAAAATCTCCGTGAACAACGCACGGTTTTAATCGTATTTTATAACTCGTGATGGACCCTCTCAACCGGGAAGTGCTAACACTTACCTGAGTGAGACAGTTTAAGTGTTGCTCGTCACGCGATCTCAATTTTTCGCAGACTCCATAATTGCTCTTTTCATTCGCTGATTCACTTGAGAAAAATATCAGTCATTCCAAGGACAAAAAAGTATTTTCTTCATTGCCTCTAGAAAATCTTCTAACGCTAGGTAGGTACGCCACCTTGTTTATTTAAGTATGTTTGTTTGCAACAAATCTGGACAATCATAGAAGTTGAACATTACCTTTTGGTGTTTCGGCTCTAAACTAAGTTTTCGTCGGAGGCAAAAGTTGTTCAAAATCAAAAACATACATATACAGCGTCACGCCTTGTTTCCCGGTGGGGGTAGGCAGAGACAACGGATCTCAACGTGCCACAATCCTGACACACCTCTGTCGCTTCTTGCACTCTCATAATATTCTTCTTACATGCTCGTCGGTTACGGGTAACGCGCACTTGCCCCTTTTGAGAACCTGCTCGATCTGTTCTAGGTACGGTCGTCTAGGGCGACCCTTCCCGACTCTTCCACTCGGTTCGCTCTAATATTTTTTTTCGTGAGTTTCTATCACCCATTGCTTCCAACATGACCGAACACCGAAGCATTCCTTTCTCAATCCTTGTCACTATATCTTCTTTCAGACCAAAACGCTCTCTCACTTCACAATTTTTCAATCTATTTTCATTGTAATATATTCATATCATAATCATATTCATTGTAATTCCACGCATACTCCTCAACGCGCGCATTTCCACAGCATTTATTCTTCTTATGTGCTTCATCTGCCATACCCAACTTTCACTCCCGTACATCAGTGTAGGGACCTCAACAGTCTTCTTCATAATCATTATCAACGGCGTTTAGTCGTCCACTTCTGGGCATGCGCTTCTCAAATTCATTTCCAACCCTCCCGGCCTGCACTCATCAGCACGAATCCATTGTTTTCCCGCGACGTACCGGATGTCGTCGTCCAACGAAGGTGGTCGTCCAAAAACAGTACGTACCGTACTTATACGAGAAAAATTATCGCATAGTGCACATGCAGTTGGTTTGTCGTACGTTTCACGTGAAAACGTTTACGTAATAACCCTCCGCCTTTCGTAGCCGGGTTTTAGACCCAAACACATAACCCTCACGTATCGGCAATATACTCTACGCCAGAAATTGGGGTAAAAAGCTAGCTGAATGAAACATTTGGTTGCCCGCAAATACTTAATCCACTTCTTTATGTCGTGGCGCAAGGGTCGCGGCGCCGAGTGGCGTAAATATATATTCCAAAACTACACCAACCAATGTACACTAGTCACACTTATAAATGTGGCCATTATGCTCCTCCCCCACACTCCACTTCTCTTTCACACTCGCTACAACTGACCGCGAGCATCTGAAACCACACCCCCAAACTACATTTGTATGTTGTGACCACTGTAGTTTCAACCAAAGCGTATTCAACTTGCTAGTTTTCTCACTTACGTCATCGAGCGCGCGAGAAGGCGGATAAGGGTCTCAAAATTCGCTCCCAGCGACCGAATAAAAAAAATTCATAAAGTCATACGTCATACGATATGATATACTGGGTGTCCAGTAAACCTTGTCTATCTAACCTTGTAAGCAGAGATAGGTCTGCTCGTGTACTATCATAATAACAAAACATGACTACAGTGAAAACTGCACGGTTTTCGAGACATAGGCATTTTTTTATTTTCTCCGCCACGAACTAAGTTAGACATTTTGTATGGGAATTTAATGACTTAATTTTTTCCTTCTACAAGAAACTTTACCATACTCGTAAACACTTATTTGCTTCATACCCTTTACACGAAAATTATAAACGGGCAACATTTAACAAACACTTTTATTTTAGGAGGAATTTACGAACACCATTTTTCTTAATGTGTGGAGGATATTATTAAAAAGTGCCAATATCTCGAAAACCGTGCGGTTTTTATTGAGGTCATGTTTTGTTATTATGATAGTACGTGACCAGACCTATCACCAGATACAAGGATAGACAAGGTTTATTGGACACCCTGTATATGACTCGGTCATAACTCTGCAACGAAAAGGGTTATGTTTCTATTTCTCTATCTAGATAGGCCCTTTAAAACAAGTAAATCGTGCGTCGTCGTAGGTAACATTATGAAGGTGCTTTATATATAAGGTAAGCTGAAAATGCTTAAACATTTAAAAACTTCTTTGTTTTTATGAAAATTCTAACCGAGCGACAATTAACGGAAGCTTTCACTCTTTCTTGTGTGCACAAAATGTTTTAAATAAAGATTTTGTTTGTTTGTTTGTTCTATTTTAGGACCAATTTAAGAACACAATTTTTCTTATTAAATGTATGGCGGTGAATTAAATAAAGATTTTGTTTGTTTGTTTGTTCTATTTTAGGACCAATTTAAGAACACAATTTTTCTTATTAAATGTAT
>WYDE02069455.1:0-12054 GCA_009867175.2 Adela reaumurella
TCAGCCGAATCGGACTCGTATTTTTGTTTTGACGGTTTGTGGAAGCGGGAGTGTCCGTGGATTTTAGAAAAATGGAAAAAGACCAATTTCGATTCGATTTTGATTCAATCCTTGTTTTTGGAAGGGAAATCGCGCAACGAAATCAAAGAGCGCTTGGATGCTGTGTAGGGTGACTCTTCTCCTTCGATGGCGATAGTAAAAAATTGGTATAACGAGTTTCAACGTGGTCGCACGTCGGTGTTTGATGAGCCACGCCCAGGTGCCCCGAAAACGGCTAACACGGAGGATAACGTGACAAAAGTCCACGATCTTGTATTGGCAGACAGCCGATTGAGGGTGCGCGAGATAGCTGAGACAGAATGCATCTCAAAAGACCGCGTGGGTCATATCCTGTATGAAATATTGGGGATGAGAAAGCTGTCGGCGCGATGGGTGCCGCGTTTGCTCACTCTGGACAACAAGCGCAACTGTGAGACCACTTCAGAGCAGTTTTTGACGCTGTTTAAGCGTAATCCGAAGGAGCTTCTGCGTCGTTTCGTGACCGTCGACGAAACCTGGATCCACTGGTACACACCAGAGACCAAGGAACAGTCGAAACAGTGGGCTTCACGTGGCGAACATGCTCCAAAGTAGGCGAAGACTGAAAGGGATTTACAAGCTGTGATCCACATCGACTACCTGGAGAAGGACAAAACGATCACAGGGCTCTACTATTCCGAATTATTGAGCCGATTCGACGCCTAATTGCAGAAAAAACGGCCCCACTTGGCGAAGAATAAAGTGCTCTTCCACCATGACAACGCACCGGTTCACACCTCCGCTGTCGCCACGGCCAAATTGGCCGAATTAGGCTACGAACTGCTGCACCATCCAACATATTCTCCAGATTTGGCCTCGTGCGACTTCTATTTGTTTCCAAACTTGAAAAATTCACTCGCCGGACAGAAATTTGAGTCGAATGAGGAGGTTATCGCTGCCACAGAGGCCTACTTTGCAGACCTCCAGAAAACACATTTTTCAGACCGGCTAAAGAAGTTGGAGTATCGCTGGGTTAAGTGTGTCGAGTTAAAAGGAGACTATGTTGAGAAATAAATCGTCACTTTTTCCAAAATCGTCGTTTTTATTTTGTAGGCTAAGTACTTATCGGACCGCCCTCGTATGTTTGCTTGAATGTAAATTAAAATCTTTCTCAACAAACTATTAATGCAACCCATTCTCACTTAAAAGTCTACTGTGAAGCAAATGAAAGTTAAAAGAAAACAAAATAAATCAATGTTTGTAAATTTTATTAAATATTCGTTTACTAAATAAACTTACAAAATATTTCCGACCGCAAAAACTTCTCACTCTACTCCAAATAAAACATTTCTCCCATTTTTATACTTATTCCTTTGAAAATGTATACTTTTCGATATTATTGCTAAATCTAAGCATTACTAAAATGTCCTACGCAATAGAATAATGGAAAATCATAGTAAAAATCAAAGTAAATGTGAATTAAACTCATCGGAGTACAGTGTACATAGATTTTGTGAATATATAATTAAATACGTACGAAAATACATACTATCTTAGATTTCATTATATTGAGCTTCACAGTGCCGTCGGAGCATACTCAAAATTCATTGTACAATCGAAATATTAAAAAGTTCTTCATATAAGCATTGTAGAAAAAAATTAAAACCTACATAAAAAATCGTAAACACTGAATCAGCGCTAATATTCTCAGTCTCGCTTAATATTGAATTATTAAAAAACACTAATTACAGTAAAACACGAAAGAGTAGAAAATAAATTATTTCGGAATTAAAAAGTTTTCAATTCCTGGCAACACCTAACATTCTCTAAAGCTCTCTGTTCTATGTGCAGTCGACTGTCGGTCCGCCTAGAGGCCGGTCTAAAGTAATTGTTTTTCAGCTGCACATAGAATAGACGCTTGTGATTCGCAATCACCTGACTAGCAATAGTGGCGGACTCGGTACATTAAATTTCAAGATGGCGGTGGTTTCGGGGTATATATAGTAAAATGTGTCGGTAATCATTTGTGTTGCTGTATGAACACTGGTAGCTCTCATTTATTTTCTACCCTTTTATGTCACACTGTAATTTGGGACATGAAAAAAAAACACAGAATATTTCTCTCTTTTTGTATTTGACAAACCACGTGACTTTAACCAAAGATACAAACTGAATATAATCTTATTATATTTTCATCGCTCCTACAATACATAAAATGATCTTGGAACAGTACTAAAATAAACTCTCTTAAAATATATACTCTTATATTAATTTAGACCTTTACTTCATACATATACATATAAGAAGAACACCTTTAGTATTTATACATCGGGTTACGAAAATTATACATTCTTGCTATATTTATTAGTCTTCAATTAATGTTATAACCACTGTTAGGTGTTATAGGTTATTATGAGTTCTAGCGTAAATCGACGTTCGACATATCTTCAAATTCACAAATTACACATGTCATATAATTAAAAATTCCTAACGCTTAACATCTCTTTAGAAGGAGAATAAGGCTTATAGCATTAGAGCTAGGGTTCTGAATTCATATTTCTGTTCTAGCTTAGAATAAGAATGGACATTGGGTTCCTTTGAAATTACCTGAATATGGAGTGCAGATTGTATTACAAATAAGTTCAAATTGCTCAGTTTGACATTTCTGTACGGCAATGACTAATGAACGAAGACTATTCGGATGGATGTTCGCGCTATCCCCATGGCTTGAAGACACAAAGTGAGGCAAATCATCCAGGGGATTTTAGCGATGGTGACTTATCAGACTCCCGACCGCATTTTTTTTAATGGAAATTTACAGATGGCTAGATCACCCCTATGGATTGTTTTCGCACTAGCGATTTCAGCCTAAAACCCCTTGGTGAATTAGGTAGGTGTCGTGTCACCGCTTCCCTCAAATCGAGGCGGCTACACTGAACTGGATGGAAAACAAGCATAATTTTTCACAGCTGCTTCGACCGACCTTCATTTAATGCGGTGCTACCAACAGGTTAGCCTTTACACCTAAAGAGGGAGAAGGGACCTACAGTTTTACGTGGAATCCGAACCACGGCCAGTATCCAAGATTTATTGTGCATGTTAATCATAATAAAAGTTATGCTCATCACTGACTGACTCTGTAAAGCTTGCAGCTTTTGTTTTCTCTCTGCTAGCATCGCATATATTGGTTATTTTGCTCAGTTCATCAGCTGGCCCGTTGGTATAGCGGCACAACTCTCGCCTAAGATAAGGTCCTTGGTTCAAACCCGGAGTCGCCAATTGAATTTTTCAAAAAAACGTGAATTGGCGACCGGGGCGGGGCGTAGTGCGACATAGGGTGGCGTTGAGGGGTGACGGGTGCCTTGCAACTAACTAGTCGTAAATATCAATTCAGAAACCGAGCTCACGAAATGGGACAGCGACAACTCTCTCGCTCGCACGAGCGGTGCGGTGGGCCACGGCTCTCCGCTTACGACTAAACTACGCTACGCTAAAAATACCTGAGTTCAAAACACATTTCATCATCACAGTTGCAGCAAAAGTTAGGAGGAGATGCCGTTATCACAACACACAAAACGATCAGAAAGTGTGCGTCACGCACGATAGGGCTCCGTAGGTATATTACTCATGTCAAACAAAAGAATTTCGTATTGCAATAATCGTGACGTATACAGAAACTACTACACATCGGTGTAATGACAATAATATTAGCTAAACGTCTCTACATAATTTTTTATAATATTTTATGTCAAAACTTTAAAAATAAGCTAGGTCACTGGTAACATCTTAATTGTAGTGACTTCTCATAAAGCAATCAACACTTGCCGCTGTCGGCTCATGCCTAATCTTTGGTTGCGATATTCTCTAAAAGCTACGTTGAAGACAAACCCTACCATTGGATTTGTAATGAACTTATTAGGGAGCTAGTATAGAAGTAGTAGTAACCATGCAACTATGTGGGGTAAGCGAAATTGACTTTGACATTAATCCGTACCGGATGCAGGATTGGCTGCAAAAGTGGTTAATAATGTATATACATTTAAAATATCGCGAATTACGGGTTTACTTTCAAACAGATTGACAAGACTAAACGCATTGATTTACCTACGGAACCCTAAAATAATTTCAAGTTCTGGGTTAGTGCAACCCACATGGCAAGTGTTAGCTCATACAGGCAAGTGGACACACAAACACCTCAACCGTTGGTGCATTTTCTAAGTGCGACACCGTACGACATCTATGCAAGTAACAAAAACATCGAGGTGCCTATGAGAACGATATTCTACGAATATGCTATAGATCGAGTTCGAGAAGGCATTTGAAGTGATCATTCTGTATTATAGACGTTTGACATATGCAAACATTATTGACATTATGTCAACTTGCGTTACATATGTAAAAGCGCCTTACACTTATCAGTAGCTATCATTCGTTGTGAATACAGAATAAACCTATTAAATACCATCGCAAAAACATTATTTTACTTCCCATTTCTCAGAAAATAAACGGCCATCGACATATCTCGACGGCGGTTCATTCAATAGATAATGGAGGCGATGTACGAAATAGTCTGCGTCGTCGCCTAATTCTTGAGTACGCACCTGTAGTCCTTACTGACGTCTGCGGCGGTGTGCGAGGAAAGCTCTTTAGGTCTAACCGAACCTCGACACGACGCTAACTTTGATTCCAAAGCCTATAAAGGAGAAAAGGACACAGATGAATGACATATTAGTAAGCGAACGGAAATATACTGGTTATCTTAACACATTGTATGCATACAGATATGACTTCAAATGGATACGCTTCGATCTAGACGGACAACTGCGTGAAAAAGATATGATCAAAGCGTGTGGCTGATGATAAAAGGCCTTAGGGAGGCCGCTCTCTAAGACCGAAGGTCAGCGCGCCACGCAATATACATGGAATGGAGGCAGACAGGTGCTGAAGTGCATTATAAGCGTATGGAAGCTTGCAGTGCTGCCGACGAGTTTTGCCAGATATACGGATATGTACACATTTTTATTTTGTTTTACGTGAATTCATTTTATGAGATCGGGTATTTCTTTGACAGTTTTTGGAAATTTTCGATGCACGTACCGAAAATCGGTGGCACAATTTGGGAAGCACAAGCTGCGTCGATGACCAACCGTAGAGAGCAGCCACCCTAAGGCCACAGTTTTACGTATTTTCTTTACATAATCCTGCGTATCCAAATGATTGTGAATATGCGTAAATGGATGGTGTTTCATATAAAGCAGAGAAGAACACAAACCGACCACATTTTAGAGCAGAATAAAAATATAACCATACTTGGTATTTTAAGTGTACCGCCACCAACAATGAGCCAGTCTTTAAATTAGCTAGCCTGCATTAACATGAGACTGTAAATTTCCCAAACGGCATTAAACTAAGATTAGATTAAGCGTTTACAATTTGTTCTTGTGTGTTTTAAAAATATATATAAAAGTGTAAGTTTTAATCTCTACCTGTTTAATAAATAATAAATTGTTCAAGGTTCTTAACCTTGTTAAAATTGTCAATTGGATTAATGTTAACGCTAGACACATTCCTCGTCTGAGCACCTTAAAACGAGTGCTGTTATAAATTCAGCCCCGAAAAACATTACATTATTCAATGCATAAAGGCACGAGATCGCAATCTCATACCGGTCCCGCACATTTATGGTAATACAACCATACACAAATGTTTGACCCCGCAACATAAAATTGGTTCATACACAAAAGTGTTACGCTGGCACCACACTTGGTCGTATTTGCGTATTTGCCACAACTACCAAGTGTAGAGAGAATATTTGCGAAAACCGAAAATCTGTTGGTTTTCTAGGAATACCAATGGAGACAAATGCAATTACACTAGTCACACTCGGTGGTTATTCACAAGCGCACGAGCCGCCCACCAGTACGGACCAGTTTCTGTGATCTGTGGTACGAATGTGAATAATTTCACGAATACAATAAACCGGAACAACGAAAGTGTTCTAAGGTTTCTAGAACTTTATCAGCATTCTTGTAAATGTTTCGGTATTTGGGTCCAATTGTGGGTGATCTTATCGTGTATTTGTACGTACGTCAATTATTTTGGCAAATTGAGCAAACATATTATCAGATGAAGAAGAGTCAAGTGTGGCGCCAGTAAGGGGGTGAAATGTTTATGTATTGAACACCCACGTGTAGGAACGCGTCACATTTGTATAAATTGTCACATAAACTAAAATATATCCGTCATCAACTATTAGAGTTCTGCGGCGTCAACTGTCTCTTGGTCTTTTCTGTGTCTCGCCGAGCGCTCAAACCGAACAGGTTTCCGAGACCTTCGCGGGAGCGCACCGCGAACGATCGCCTCAGCTTCCCATTCGCCGCGTCGCCGCGAGAGAACTGCGGATGTTCCGAGCTCCTCTTATCTCGAGACAACGAAGGTTCGCTTCTTTTGGAGCTCTCGCTGCCTTCCGAATTCAGGCGCTCCTTCCTTCGGTATTCCACTTCTTCATCTTTTTCGGGAGGTTTATAATCGAGGCTCTTAAAATTGTAATTGACGCAAGAGGTGGGCGGCTCTAGCGCCTCGTCGGCGACGTCGGGCGGCGCTGCAGGGTGGCAGGCGCACCGCACCTTACCACATTCGATGCAAAGGAATCTTTCCAGCTGGAAGCACAAACACATGCACACTACAAGCCACCACACACACGTCTACGTGCAGAACACCAAAACCAACTCTACGATACATACGGGGCTGTTGGCGGAAAGAGTAGAATAGGAAGTTGTTTTTATAAAAAAAATATTATGCGCTTTTTTTAACGTTGCGATAGGCGATCGATAACTGTGACCCGTCCCGCCCTTATTTTATCTACGCCCAACTACGATGTCTCGAATTCTTTATTTTAATTCACATTTAATTTCATATAGCACATGGCGATCGTCAAGTGTTTGTGGTTCGTTTCGATCGTTCACTGGAAGAAACAGTATGATAAAGGTTGATTGAAGAGATTGTCTCTGGCAATAAGTCCGCCTTGTGCTAAGCACAAAAGTTTATATATATTTATTGTCAAACAGGGAACATGCCTCAAGTATTCTTTCCATAAAAACCCAAAAAAAAAATTATAAACAACTAATTACGTGATTTGTGGTTCCTAAGTCTTTCTTGGTATTACTAAGTGAAGCTGTTTGCAAAAATTTTTTGAGTTCAGTTCATGGGAACCCACTGCACAGACGACTACAACAAACAACAACCAGAAAGGCGTACGGAAAATGCACTGACAGAGTGAGACCAGTGGCGTTGCGCGACCTGAATACTTAGTAGTGCGCTACTCCCGTCGTTTCATATGAAACAGTATGGGAAGAGATACATGTTAACACTGTTATTATGTGCATGTACATAATACCAATATGTATTTAAAAAAATACTCACGCTATATAATCCTAAAAAAAGAGAAGTCTGATGATGATGTTCATTTAGGTTGCCGTGTATGTATGTATGTAATTATTAAAAACATGCTAAAAATTGCTTAATGATTACTTCATGAACTAAAACTCAACCAGTCAAACTACCGTGTTACACTACACACTTGTTTAAATTTTTTTAAGACAGAACTTGTTTTTAGATTAATTCTACCTAAGCGGTGTAGCCGATTTAATAGATATATTATAATTTTTTAAATTAAAATGCATTTTTTATCGTAGTCCCCATAAGACATTGTTTTTATACTGTTCAAAATATTTTTACAAAATAATTTTAAATTTTCAAAGGATGTGATAGTTATGTATGCGACCAAACCAGACGAAACGGAGCACACGCAGGCACGCTCGAATGGCTGCCAAAGAACTAACCATAAGCATCCATAATGGTTTTACAACGAATGATAAATTGCACTTTAAAAAACCTTTCCCAGAGGCAAGTGCATTCATGGAGGTCATTCTTTTCATCACCCGTAGCGCTATTGTGTGAACAAGCCCAGGCAGCCAATGAGCAAAAAAAATTTATCGGTCGGGGTAGGTAGGATGCGTCATTTCATCTCGGCTCAGAGCGGCGCACGGATGGGACCGTATTTTGCTATACTAACAGTATTAAATCTGTTATTTCACACCATTAAGGCCCCTATCTTCGGGTCCCATACAGAAGTATGAGTGCTGGCTGAGCGTTCAATATTTTCTGCCTCGCAATAAGAACTAAATAAAATATAAGAATAAGATATATAGATATAAGAAGAATAAAAACCAAATTTGGGTTGGGGAGTAGCCTAGTTGGTTAGCGCATGCCTCTTACTCAAGAGGTCGCGGGTTCGATACCTGGTCTGCGCAAAATTTTTCCAGATTTTAAAATCTCGGTAAAAATTTGTGTGCAAAACTGCAATGCACCCTGGTGAAGGAAAACACCGCGAGGAAACCTATGCACTAAGAATACTAAAGTGTTGT
Organism: Adela reaumurella; assembly: GCA_009867175.2. Taxonomy (NCBI): domain Eukaryota; kingdom Metazoa; phylum Arthropoda; class Insecta; order Lepidoptera; family Adelidae; genus Adela; species Adela reaumurella. The sequence goes on from WYDE02069455.1 coordinate 8,445, forward strand.
GATGCATAAACCGGTCAACCGGAAGAGACAATAAGTCTCCGGCAATAAGTCTGCCTTCTGTTAAGCAGAAAAGTCTATATTTATTTATAAATATATTAATTTTGAAGACTTCCTAATAACGTTTTGATTATATATTTTTTGAGTTCGTTTTTCTAAGATGGCTGGTTCGGATGGACACTGAAAGGACACCGTTTATCATTAAATCAGCTTTAAAATCATATGAAATCTCAAAACCTGCTTTTCAATCAAAGAATATGCTGGAATAACATAGTACTATCTTTTGATATAGCCCTAGTAATAGGCTAAAGCGTTCGAAGCTTTAATTATAATTTTTTATTGTTCTATGTTAAATTAGGTACCCTCATGTCGATCTTGCCGTGTTGCAGTTTTGGCGATGATATTCTTAAGCAGATGTAACAGATTTAAAATTTGAGCTAAATTTGACATGCGGGCAGCAGTTACTCAACACGTAACTCCATCTAGGAGAAACAATCTGAACGTCCGATGCAAATAATGGAAAATACCAGCTGATTGCTGCAGCACTAGAACATTAGGGGGAGTTCTGGGAAGCCTTATGCCTGACTCTATAAGGCCGAGTTTGGCGCAGAGCGGGCAGTTGTTATTTGAATGTGAATCAAACGAATTCAGAGAGGAGGAAGTAAATAAGTGTTATTGTTTGCGATAGTAAAAGCTTCAGGCAGCAGTTGTAAAGTGTGAAGTTTGATAGTTTAGTTATGAAATTTGTGACTGTTTCATTCAAGTATGTTTTGCGACATTTACAAATAAATTTGTAAAACATTTTCGAATGCAGTATCATTTCCTATCCGGCCCCAGAGCACATAAAGATATCATTATTCTTCAGTTGTGAGAAGTGACACAGCGTTCCCACAATCAAATTCCTATTCTACTCTTTCGCCGACCAATAAGTAAAAATAAAAACAAATTTGAGCTAGAAAAGTTTATTAAAAATACTCAACAATTAATTTACTTATAAACAAATTATTAAATTTACATAGTTCGGAATAATATCTTTGGCTAAACAATAATTAATATCACCAGTGAGGTGCACTTAAGATTACTACAATAAAATAAACAAAATAATAAACAAATACACAATAAGTACATAAATAAATATAGCACACAGTAATAAATAGGACATAAATATTACTGTTGGCAACACTTTCAAAAATCAAACGAGGTATGAAATTCAAATCTGTGTCTGTCTGTTTTATTTTCTTACTGAATTTATATTGTGATTTTGGTTTTGTTAACAAGTCACGTTCTGGGTGGCGAAGTTGGTACAGCAGTTGCAGCAAAAGCCAAGGGTTCAAATCCCGGCTTGGAAGTTTTTTCTTTATTTGTTTTCCGTATTTTTCTGATTAATTAATTTATTAGATTCAGTAAGCGACTTGCATGCTTAGCAAGAAAAATAAAACGAAAGTTTCCATTCATGTTAGGGGTTAGATCCTAAGCACAAACAAAAAACAAAGTATATTATGTCAATCTGTATTTAGGTAAAAAAATACATCATTATAACCTATTCAGATCCTATGGTTATACCCGATGCAACATTTAAAGAATGGATTCAGGATTTTTCGTGTGAGAATGTAACAAACAGACAGAGATCACTTCACTTTTATAATTAGTAGAAATTGAATAGGTACTTCGAGCTTACACTTTGTTTCCGCCTTATGATTACTGTGAAAGTGTTGCCGCAGACGCAAGCGTCGCTTCAGCCTACTGCGGTTATAACAGAGAGAGTGCAGCCGTGAGCAGTGCTACCGTCAATAGTATGAGCGCGTGTACTGAACGCAGACTGATAGAGCTACTTACCCCAACTTTCCTTAGCAGGTCGCCCACTATGTTGATGGCGGACACGCGCGACGATGGCGTCATAGTATTGCCGTTTAGCTCACCTGCAGTGAAAACATATTTTATTGTAATTATTTTTTATGCCTACCCTGAAGCTCACAAAACCAGTATGGAATGTGCTACTTTCTCACACATCTATTTACTAAAATTCTAAAACTGACCGACTCATCACTGACAGACAAAGCACGGCCCTCCGGGGCGCCTCATCCGGCCCGCAAGAGGGGGAATATAATTATTTTTCCTTCTAAAAAAAAGCAAACATTCGCCAAATCGCTTCGTCTACCCCCAAAAATGTAGTTACATTACGCTAATTTGTATCCCTTCAACGCCTCTAATAATTTATAGCTAGCTTTTTCAATATATTCCATTATAATTTGCGGGCTCAACTCTCTCGCCCTTAATTACATTACACTGGTTAGTTTGCCTACTTTAAAACCACCACCCTCGATTTTGCTTTACTTCAAGATATTCCATAAAAAATTACAGGGTCGCTTCGCTCGCCCAATGTTGAAATTAATTTAAACTGGGTTACTTCTCTTCAAAGGCAATTGTAGACCTTTGACCTGAAGATTTTGGATTATTCTTAAAGATTTCATCACAAATATTTGAGTAGAAAGCGGGTACATAAATATTTCATAAATCTTGAAATGCACTGGTCGGATTGCTTTATTCTTTTTCTCAAACCCTATTTAATTTGTGTTAACAAAAACACGATTAAAAGTTGATAAAGGTGGCGGATGGCAGTGTGAAACTTTGCCCCCTTGAAAAAATTTTAATAATGTCCGCCAATTCTCCTCTATCAGTTTCAAACATATTTTTTGTTAACACAAACTACACTGCACAATAATGCTGGACACCCCTAGTCTAGAAGCATTAAATTTTGCACAGCTATTTCTTATGAAACGTAGTGAGTACTAGGTGAGGATGCTTGAAAAGAATTACCACCGGTGAAACCGCGGGTTAAATGCTATTAGTAAAAAAAGATATCAACTACTGGACAGCGGTGGTGATTTATGAAGAGGAGTGAGCTTATGTTTGCTGGGTGTGCCCGGTATTTGTGTATCAGTGTCCGCGTGTCCGTTACTCAGTACGTCGTTGTTCTCGTCTCTCTTATTATAAAGCGGAGTGAGCTTACGTTTGCTGGGTGTGCCCGGTGTAGGTGTTTTAGTGCCGGTTGTTTGTTACTCAGTGCGTCGTTGTTCTCTTCTTTCTTATTATAAAGCGGAGTGAGCTTACGTTTGCTGGGTGTGCCCGGTGTAGATGTTTCAGTGCCGGTTGTTCGTTACTCAGTGCGTCGTTGTTCTCGGCTTTCTTATTATAAAGCGGAGTGAGCTTACGTTTGCTGGGCGTGCCCGGTGTTTGTGTTTCAGTGTCCGCGTGTGCGCCCGCGTGTCCGTTGCTCAGTGCATTGTCGTTCTCTTCTTTCTTCTCGTGTGGCAGGAGCTCCTTCACTTTCAACTCTTGTTTCAGATCTGAAACATTTTAATCATTCACATTTCACCCTCAGTGGAACTCCAGGACTTAGTTAAGTGTGTCTTTGTTTTTATAATATTTATTCCATAATGCTTCTTAAATATTACATAAATAGCACCATAGCACCAACATAGTTCGTGTTTTCCGTCCAGTTCAGAGTAGCCGGCTGGAATTGAGGGAAGCGCTGCTATGGCACCTACCTACATAATTCACCAAGGTGTTTAGGCTGACATCACTGGTACCAGAAAACTGGTGCATTAGGTGA
>WYDE02069566.1:0-12048 GCA_009867175.2 Adela reaumurella
TATTGAAATTGGCTCTTCCATTTCGGCCTCTTCAATTATTTCTTGACATGCTTGCCAAATTCCTCTACTTGTCGACGGTTGAGGTTCTTCTGGAGGTCTTGTCGGTCTTAAGGCCTCTCTGTCATGAACAACAGCGTCAAGAACTGATCGAGCGGCTTCAGCGACCACTGTTGAGCTGAAAATCCTTGTTTTGAATCGTGGGTCAAGGATCGTTGCTAATAGATAAGTTGCATCAAAATCGTCGTCGTTTCGGTTAAGGCCCTATGCACACGTCGTATTTTTACGTGCCAACGACGCGCGTTTTCCAAACAAATATAATATTAGTTAGTTTTTAAATATTCGTACTATTCGTAGTAGTATTCGCCGAATACGAATATTCGGTAAATGTACGAATGTCCGTATTTGTATTCGTTGCATCACTAGTCTGTTTGAAGATGAACCAGGATAAAACCAAAGTCATGTCGACGGAGGTTATGCGTGGGAGACTAATAATCATCAATGGCGAAACAATCAAACAAGTGGAGGAGTATGTCTACCTCGGCCAAATACTTCGGCTAGACCGACAAAGCCTACTCAAGGAGGTACAAAGGCGCATTCAACTGAGTTGGGCTGCCTTCGGAAAAGTGAAATTCGTCATTAAATCTGTACTGATGCAAAATCTCAAGACCAGGATATTCGACGTGCGTACTTCAGGTCATGTCGTGCGGATGTGAAACATGGGCTCTACGGCTGACATAGCACAAAGCTCCGTGTCGCCCAGTGAGCCATGCTGGGAGAAATTCACCGACACACCAAAGTAGTAGATATTGTGCACCGGGTGGAAAAGCTAAAATGGCAGTGGGCTTGACACGTTAGCTGCTGGGATGACAGCCATTGTAGCACGAGTGTCCTAAACTGACAACCTTTGACAGGTAAGCAAAGTGTGGGAAGACCACTCGCCAGGTGGGACTACGCGACATTTACGTCGCGCAAACTATGGATTCGAGTTGCCGAGTGCCGGGAGGATTGGAAATGAATTGGAGAGGCGTATGTCCAGCAGTGGATGGTTAAAAGCTGATTGTGATGATGTGCACTGCTCAATAGAACGGCACTCCACAATAAAAATGACTTATTTTCATTGCGCAATGTTCAATAGCTAGGTGTTCAAATTTTATATCTCGGTCTAGTCATTTACAGACATTTTACTCAATCCTAAAATAACAATAAAAAAAAATAAAGTAATTTTACACAGACATTTTACTCAATCCTAAAATAACAATAAAAAAAAAAATTAAGTAATTTTACAGCAAATTAAGGAGAATATTGTGATGAGAAATTTCGGAATTGAGGTCTATATAGATCGGTGAAGTGATTTTGGAAAATTATTATTATTATTTTTTGATTGAATGCCGACATATGACGCCGATCCACCCAGAAGGTGACTAACGACGCCCATGGACATTCGGTTTTATCGGGGGTTGCGAATGCCATGCAAGCCTAACAGGTGCCTATTCACGACCTTCTTGACGGACTCGAGACTGTACATGGAGGGAAATATGTGGGCAATAATTTCGTGTATGTCTGTTTTCTGAAATTCGGGGAAATGGCATTCGTTCCCAGTGATCCCACAAGTCACTTGACAGAAAAGAGCACGGTTCATTGCAAAATGGGCTCATAATTTGATAGCGTTGTTGGTGTGTAGCGTAGCCCACAACTCTAATGCTATGGACGAGCGCAGATGACTGTTGCTGCGCAGGCTTCAATGGTGTCCGTCGCATTAGCGAGGGTTTATGTACTAAAAATAAATATAATATTCAAGCAATTCATCCAACTAAAAACTGCATTGAAAATTACGCATTTTATACAATTGGTAGCAATCAATGTCTCTTAAATTGATTAAAAAATATTTTTTTTTTTAAATACATTACATTAATCTGTAACTAAAGTTGTTACCATTATTATGATAAGAATTTGTAATATTAAATTGATAAAATTTAAAGAGGTAACACAGATATGATAACAGTAAAACAGATTGCAAGGGACGAGTGAAATTGTGTTTTACAAAATTTTTACAATTTATTATTGAACACATTATTTCATAATTATAAAATGAACTAATTACTAATAAATTTATTAAAATTATGCATTTTAAATTTACTAATACCACAAGTTTAAATCGCAATGAATATTATTAGTAATGCTTATTGAGCCTGCCATAATCGGCAATAAATAGACCACACCACTACACCACGCCTCACCACGTTGGCAGAACGTGGTATGCCTGCGCCTCGCCACATAGGCAGGAATGGTACATAGCATCCCTAAATGAGGGCACACGCAAGAAGCAGGCGGCACAGTACAGAACAGGACACATGACACAGAACTCGGTGAGCAGCATGCGCCGCGACACAGCTTAGTTCAATTTGGCTGCTCGCCTCGCCGCAGGACGTGTTTGAAAATATCAAGTTCTGAGTCTGTTCTTTGAAATTAATAATTTACCATTGATTGTCAGCCCCAAAAAAAAGATTCAGTTGCAATTGTGGGCCATATCACTTTCGTGGATTATGAAGTAACCGGATTCTGCTTGCCGTTTTCAGACTAATTCGATAAATTCACAGTAATTTTCGCAATTTGAGACGAACGTAATTTCAAAATAATTGGCCGCTCCACGCATTCGGCAGTTAAACTTCTGCTGCCACAATTGAGCACAGGGCATATATGGCGGTCCGCACTACTTCATGCATTACCCCTACGCTGTGCTGCACTGCGCCGCCTGCGTCTCTGCGTATTCCCATCCTTTGTCTCACCACGTAGGAAGAACAGGTACTTGGCATGCTAAGCCTTACCACGTAGGCAGGACAGATTTGGGGAAGCCTATCCCTCACCACAAGGTATGTGGCATACCTACGACTCACCTCGTAGGCAGGACAGGTATGTGGCATTCCTACGACTCGCCACGCAGGCAGGACAGGTATGTGGCATTCCTACGACTCGACACGCAGGCAGGACAAGTACATGTGGCATGCCTAAGCCTCACCACGTTGTTGGCAAGCCTTTTCAGTTTTGTCGTCGTGAAGAACAATTAGTACATACATACATACATACATAGATAGCGTCACTCGTGTTTTCCAGCGGGGTAGGCAGAGACAAAGGATCTGCATGTGCCACGATCCTGATACCTCTTCAGCTTCTTGCACTCTCTCATGTACAAAAAAATACAAATGTACGCTCGAACCAATTTGTCTGACATTTATGCCAGTCTGAAGTAGGGAAACTCCAAATCGCCGGTTTAAAGCTTCTTTCTACTGCTTCCGCACTAGACTGAAATCGTTGACCACGAAGGTTTTTCTTATTTTTGGGAAAAATTACAGAAGGTTATAACTAGTGGTGAACAGACGTGTCCTGTGACTTGGTTTTGTTACGAACGTGGCCACCATCATCTTTGAAGTGCTTTGAGAGCAAACAACTTGTCGATTTTGTTTGCCTCTGAAGACGACTGTCCATAGGATGTAGGCATATAAATCTAAGAATCATCACGATTGATGATGTCGTAGACGTGATTTGGTTCTTCGGTTGAATCGTTTTCGAAGAGTTTTCCTGCACAGTATGATACCAGTGCCTCGTGAACGTCGCAGAGTGAATGCGGGATTCGACGAGAGACCAGCTCTCACTTGGAGTGCTTCATGCCAGGTTTTTGGAATTGTTTTCTCTGAAATGCATAATGACGCTTCAATCTTGCGATGTCACACGAGGGTCTTGGATGATTAGTTGTCTCACAGCAACGATGTTGAACGATCTTCGGTGAAGGCAGTTTTTTATTTCCTAGATGAGATTTGTCACTAAATCTGGTATGTCCATACTGTCATTGTGAATAGCAGCATTAGACGGTTCTCATCGCACGATGCACGGGAATCATTGAGCACCAAAGTCGGCTCTCGAAAAATAGAGATAGAACTGGCTTCTCTAATTCGTCCTGCCCCGATCCATTTCTGTCATACCTGCCGGACTCACTCGGAATACCAAAATGTTGTTGACACCAAATAACGTACCGTTTTTGTGAATCGTTCCTGTGTCGTTCGATGAAGATACGGAACGGTCCGGTGAGTGTGTTCCCTGCCACGTACAACCGGGGGATCTTCCAAAGTAGTGTTAATAAATTGGACAATGGCCTTTTATAGATGGCATGGCGCCTCTGAGCGGGGTATCATGAGTGGTGTTATTGGCTGTGTCTAATGTTTTAAAATTTTGCACACGGCCACCCATGCCTGGTTTTTTATTGGAAATTAGCAGTTAATATGTAAAAGACGACGACGCTAAAGGCATGCCTCGTAATTATGCAAGTGATGGATGATGCGATGCCAGTAAGGTTAGGCACTCGGGGTGGCATACGTAATACGTTATATAACTAGCTGTATGTCTCTAACGTGCAACTGTGGCGTGGCGTGGTGTGGTGCGGTGTGTAGGCGTAGTGGTAGAGTACTAATGCGTGGTGGTGTGTGTGCGCGGCCAGACTACGGCGGCTACGGGGGCTACGAAGGCGGCTACGGCGCGCGCGGCGGGGCCGGCGCCCTCCGCGGCAAAGGTACTGCTCAGAGTAGAGTATAGAGTGTAGTGCGTAGAGCCGCGTAGAGCGGCAGTGGCGCGGAGAGTGCAGTGTGTGTGTGGCAGGCGGCGCGGGCGGCTACACTGGCGGAAAGCAGCGCGGCAGCGGTGGCGGCGGGCGCGTCAACCAGAGGCATCAGCCGTACTGAGCTGCCGACGTCCGTCTCACTCCGCCTCCGCTACTGTCTCACTAAGGTACCTCTCTCCACCCACAAACGTTTGTCACCCACCGTTTCCTTCTGCGCAATTCCTACATTGACTCCCGAAAATTTCATAATAGAAATTTGGACTCTCGTCGTTTGCCCACGAAGGCGTACTAACTCTGGTCCGGCCTCCTAGAAGTTTCTGGCTACAGCCCTGCCAAACAAAAGTATTTTTCTTATTCACAAACATGCTCAATATATTATGTATGTATGTATGTATCGTTTATTGTACACCATTTATAATAAAGGTACAACAGGTAAGGACTAAATACCCAAGTGGTATTTTCTTCTGACCCAAGTAAGGGATGTGGTACAGGGCATGTAGGCGCACTAATCAAAAGTGGAGAAAAGAGGGAATTTATACTAATTTATTACTGACCTACTTAACGTACTTGGTTACGTGGGTTAAAAAAAATCAACTTATTTTAATTTTAAATTGCAATATGTCGAAATAATTTTCAAAGTCAAATTTTACGAAGCAACACAATTCTGCCGCAAATTCAATAAATTTTTTAATTGTTCGTTCAATCACGACCTGTGCTCACCTGATATTTTATGATGTACATCATATATGTACACCTTACACAAAATATTTGTTTTTTTAATTTTATTTATAGATCATGAGTTATGCTGACCACCTTGTAAATAATTTTTTTAGGGGTCTCCGAAAACCAGGTCTCAACAGTTGTATTTAAAAAAAAAAATTAAACTTATTAGTAAAGGTTGCTTATTTATAGACTTAAAAGTTTGAATTAATTTATTATTTTGAAAAAATAGAGAAAATATTAGTGTTGCAACGAATAGTCCCAAAGCCCGGCCGAATAACCGAATATTCGGCAAATTATTCGGCCTTATGTTTATGTTTTTTAATCAATATTATTTGTGCCGTAATTTGTACGTCTCATACAGAAGTTTGCACTTTCATTCAATAAAAAATTCAATTTTATTATTGCGACATTCGCGTTGCGGTCGCGTTACGTAATAACGCATTACGCAATACAATACAACGGCCGGCAACCCTTCCCTTACATCCCGCGCGGTAGGAAGGAGTAAGGGAAGAGGCGCGCGAGCGGCTTGGCTGGCTGGGCTGGGGCCCCTGCCTACGCGCCCGAGTATTTTTGTAATAAAATAAATGTGTATTCTTTCATATTTCTTTTAATTTAAGTAGGTATTCGGCGGGCCGATTATATTATAATTATATTCGGCCAAAATTCCACTATTTGGTATTCGGCCGAATATTGAAAAAGTGGCCGAATACCGAATATTTGCCGAATATTCGTTGCAACACTAGAAAATATGCTTTATTGAACCATTGTAACCCCTTAATAAAAGCAACTAACATATATTTCGATGTTAAATTTACCAACCAAGAGTCAGTATTCTAGAGATTTGGTTAGTATAGTCAGTATTTTAGAGGGTTTCAGTTGGTAAAATCAGTATTTTTAGCCATATAGTCAGTTTCCACCCCTGCAAAAGGGGAAGTAACCCCTCCCCTCGCCCGCTACACTCTTGTTTAGGAATTATAGTTATTCTTCTCGATTCTTCATAAAAACTATAAATTAATAATAATATAAATGATCTGAATCAGTAGCTTCATAAAGAAGCCACAATTCAATTGATTGCGAAAATTTTGAATCTAACACATTGATTATTATTAGGGCTTATTCCCTAGCATCGTACATGCGACATTTTTCCAATAAATCGCCAATATACGTATCATATTGGAAGATCATCATATTGTTTGCATTCCTTGGGTGACTGAAGAAAAGCTAAATAGATGTTAAGGCACATGTTGTTGCTCGCAAGGTTGTGATTTTTAAGAAAAAAATGCTCTTGAAAAGAGATTAAGACAGGTTGAATCAATCGCAACCCTTATGGGTAGCTAGAGTTGCAGTAGTGTTTATAGCGAAGACATTTCTGAAGCTTCCACCGATTACGAAGAAAAGCAAAATCGAAAATTGCCTCTTAATGCAGAGAAATAGGTGTTTATTCAACATATACTAGGTGTAAACAATGTAGTACATAGTATGTAGGTGTATATTGTTTTTGTTTAAAATTTATAATCAAGAGTGTTTCTATTGTTAAATATTTTGGATTTATTTGTGTTCATTATAGTATCTTATGTGAAAATTTAAATTCCATTTTATGACAATTTATAAATTTACTAAATAATTAAAGTAGGAAGTTGTTGAACTCAACACTCAATGACTTCACCGAAAATATCCGTTACCATTAGCAATAGAAAAGCATGTCTGTTAAGGTCGGTACCACTAGGCGGCGCCGCTTTGTCCGAGCAGAATTTTATTAACTCGTCTGGGTACTCCAAATCAATCTTTTCTGGGACCTAGACCCATGTTAAAAAAATTATTTATGCAATTGCTATTACTGTCCAACCAAACACTGATGTACTAGCGGCGGAACAAAAATTATCATATTACTTATTTACCTCCGAACAGTGAATGATTTGACTGGCACGAGAACCCGCGCGTGGAATCCGGGACTACACATTAAATTTTAGACCTGGATTCCGAAACGGCGCATAATGTCCCTTTCGCGAAATGTCCCGCGTGCTCATAAAGGCCCATTCTAAAAATGGCCCCTTCTTAAAACGGCCCTTTCTCAAAATGGCCCGTTTTCAAAACGGCCCATTCTCAAATAGGCCCTTTCTCAAAACGACCCATGTTAAAAAAATTATAAGAAAAGTTACATTCATACGTCTTTCATCAGGATACTAGTTTACTTTAAGAATTAGTGTAAGAAGTTATTTTAAGTTCATTGATAAGGTACCTATTTTAAGTTTAAATTACAAATGTAAAAATTATAATGACATTAATAAAATTCTGCAGTGTTCATTTAAGTTTTGCTTGCTTTCATTTAAGTAATTGCTTGAGTAGCCTAGCCGGCAGAAGGCGACCTTCTGTGCAGAAGGTCGTGGGTTCAAAACCCGCCCGCCGTGGCATGCTGCAAAAGTTAGTTTTGATTTTAAAATCTTACAATAACTTGTATGCAGAATTACTCAACACACCAGTGAAGGAAAACACCGTGAGGAGACCTGTACACTTAGCAATACGAAAGTATTCTAAGTGTGTAATTGTTGACTGGAAGAGGTTGCCTTATGGCAACCAGTCCGCCGTCTGCTCAGCAGATAAGCTTAATTTACATTTACAGCAGATAAGTTTTTTAAACGTAGGGGGGCGAGCTACGAACGGGACGTTTTACGAAGGGTACATTTTACAAAGGGGACATTTTACGAACGGGACAATTTACGAATGGGACAATTTGCGAACGGAACAATTTACGAATGGGACAATTTGCGAACGGGACGATACGCACATGGGACATTTTACGAAATGCTTACGGTTTTAGGAGAGGGACATTTCGCGAAAGGGACATTATGCGCCGTTTTGGTCATAAGGCCGTGGAAATGATCTGCAATATTAAACTTACACAAAAAAAAATGTCCCCGAATTGAGAATATCGTTTATGAAGTCAGTTTTTAATAAATAAATATATATAGATCGACCAACAAGTCATGATACGCGTCCGGATGGCGCTAGTGTCGACAATTTCATACTTTCCATCGAAACTCACGCGCCTTCTCTATGAATGCAGATAGTTGCGCACATTTGCCACCTATCATATCTTCCTGGCGCCACTATATCGTCGTTGCCACTCTAACGACAGACTTTCCATTTTATCAGTCTCGATTCAAGTTGTCATGAGCCTCGGTGCATGAAGACTTGGCCAGTTGTTCCGGACGACACTGATTATTATTGTGAAAATCTCATCACGAGAAAATAAGCTGTTTTTTAGTTATAAGAGAACAAATATAACTACAGACAGACATTTTTTAAACATAAATTAATCCAATCCGTTTCATTAATGTAAATAACCTTTTGTACAATTTTTTTAAATGAAATAATACAGACAAATATATTGTTACTCCCTCATAATTACACAAAATTTAACAGTGAAATTTGTAGTAGTTAGATACTTATATTTAATACGGGCTCATTACGTCCCTCAAAATAGCACACATCACTTAAAACCTACCTACACTAACTATTCTATTCTCTCTTACATTTAATAATCGTAATGATTATGACTAAGAAGATAATTATCCATACCACCGTACCGATGAACCCTATGTAAACATCAAATTCTGTAATAGACCAACCTCGCGATAGAATAGCGCGGAGGGATGTTGTGGCGAGCGTTAGTGGGAGAAACTTTGATATGTAGCGAAGTGCCATGGGCATGCCTTCAATGGGCCAAATGATACCACTTAGTAGAAGTGTGGGGTAGTAGGAACCAAGGGTGATTTCGATCGAAGTACGTTCCTTTACACATGCGGCAGAGATGGCGAAACCGTAGCCCATGCCGCACAGCCCTGAAAGCAGTAAATACTATTACAACACGATCATGCTTCTGTCTACAATACTTTAAGCTTGTTTTTTATATACATAGTTCGTGTTTTCCGTCCAGTTCAGTGTAGCCGGCTGGAATTGAGGGAAGCGCTGATATGGCACATACCTACATAATTCACCAAGGTGTTTAGGCTGACATCACTGGCACCAGAAAACTGGTGCATTAGGTGATGTAGCCGTCCGTGTCCGTTTCAATAAAAAAAAAACATATTTTGGTACCGATAAGCATTAATTCGCCCATGCACCAACGCATTAGATATTGTACACTGGGCTGGCAAAGCTCAAGCGGCGGTGGGCTGGACACGTGAGCCACAGGGATGAAGGCCGTTGGAACGCATGCGTCCTACACTGGCGGCATTGGACAGGAAAGCCAAGTGTGGGAAGACCACCCGCCAGGTGGGTGGGACGATGACAGTACAGTCGCACATGGACATCTGGTAGTGCCCCTGTCAAATCGCAGCGGGGTACTACTTAGTGCCATTTGTGCCACCTTTACTCGAACCATTTCAGCGTACTTTTGTGCCCCTCATAACTCGGCATCAAAAAAGAATAAACGACTACGGATTTTTTCTCTGAAAGATATTAGCGATAACAGTAGAACCCCGAGTTTAAATTTTTTAAAGCTCTTAATGTTCTAGTCATAAAAATTAGAAAATGGCTTATTTCGTCAGTCACTCAATCACCGATCATCAAAACCTCTAGGGTACTTCCGGTGTGGAACGATTACATTTAGTAAGTACGTTAGGATTAAGGAAAATCAAAGGAATAATTGTAGTTGACCGAGTGAAGAAAACCCAGTGAGTAGAAGGCCTGTGCCTTACAACAAGGTGGATTAGAAATAATTTCACATGTGATGTTTAGGTCTATGCTCTGATGAAATTTCGAAGTTTTCTACTTCCAGGGAGGGGAGCTCGTTCCACAACCTTGCATTGATGGTGATTTTTTTTAAATACTCAAATGGTACAAGCTACAACAAGTAAGCGACTTGCGTGCTAAGCAAGGAAAATCAACGAAAAAAAAACCATTACAACAAAATTGTTCGACAAACTTAAACAACACAAAATTATTAATATTTTTGGCTGAGCGAAGCGCACTGACTACTTGACTAGCGTCAAAAAACTTTTGGTGTCTGTCTGTTTGCGTGTCTGTGTGTTTGTTCGCACAACTCCTAAACTTTTTGGACGATTTGGCTGAAATTTTGTATTTAAATTTTTTACGTCAATAGCTCGCCACACACCAATTTTCAACTTATTAGAAGAACTGGCAAGAGACTTCGCTGGTTTTTTCTAAATGGTTAGGCCGAACGGGCTGAAATTTTGTATGCCAATACGTCACCATTCTATATGCCAATACGTCACCACACACCAACTTTTCTAGAAGAACTGGAAAGTTCAGTGGAAAATTTTCAACGTCAACTCCTAAACGGTTTGGCCGATTAGACTGAAATTTTGAAAGTTTATTCTATATGTCAATTGCTCACACACCACACCAATTTTTATCTTCGAACGAAGGAGTGGAACATAAAATAAATAAAGAAAAAAAAATCTTACCTACAAAAATAAATATTTTTGACAATATTTTTTTTTATTTGTGACTTTTCAGATTATATGGTTACGGCCATTGGAAATGAAATGAAAAACTTTATACATGCAAACTTGTAGGTAACCTACATATTACGGAAGGGACCAGTTCCCAGTAAGCGGCGTGCATGTATGAAGGGATATATGATGGTGGATGAAGCATAGGATGTAAGTGAGGAATGTGTGAAATGGCGCTCAATTGTTCGTGCCAACCCCTCAGGGGAAGAATCGTGATGGTATGTATGTAGTTATGTAGAAACTCACCCTGAAGGACGGTCAACATGATAACATAACCATGATTACCCTTGCACTCGACTTTGAACACTACTATCATGATGAATATGACCAGAGCTGTTTGCAGAATCATCACCAAAAACTGTGTTACAACATGGCTGAAGAAAATTTCCATATTTGTCACTCCGGCAACCAAGGATCTGTCCAGCAGACCTTCAGTGCGTTCCAAGATTAGCGCAGCTGATGTTTGAGCCACAGCCAAGAAGAACACAATCCTGAAATTAACGTAATTATTGAGAAAATAATCATAGCAAAAATAGTTTATTATTAGAATATAATTTATTAGAATATATATTTATTAAAATATTGGATTCAAGGCGCCTCCTAGACTAGACACGAAATTGGTTGCTGTAATCTGTAGTTAACGCGACATAGTGGGTCTTATGTCACCTTAAGAGGGTGATCAATGCAGATTTTACTCATCTCAAGAAGGCACGTCAATATCACATTAAATAATTAATAACACAAATTTCAAGAAGTATAATAATTATACTCGGAAAATATTAACATTTTGGAAATTATAGCTCAATCGGAGAAGCACAGACTAACATACATCTCATATTACAGACTCGTTAGGCTGTGCTTCTCAGATTAAGCTATAATTTCCAAAATTTTCCCATTTTCCTATTCTTTCTAAATTATAGCTCAATCGGAATGGCACAGACTGACATTCATCATCTCATATTACGTATAGATCACATACCGATAAATTCGCTTATCTGTCTTTCCATTATACTTATAGAAATTTGTATATTCATTATTTAATGTTTTATTTACGCTCCTTCTAGAGATGAGTACAGTCGCGTTTGTCATGGCCTTAAGAGCGTGGGCGGGCTGCATTTTCTCCATACAAACGTATTCCCCATTTTCCTTCCTGGATATTGCATCCAGAGCAATAGTTTTTTTTTATAAAATCTAGATTTACTATAGACATGTCCCTGTCATTTACTTTTTTCCAACAAA
>WYDE02069676.1:0-12047 GCA_009867175.2 Adela reaumurella
ACCGAGATTTTAAAATCCGGAAAAATTGTGCGCATACCAAGTCTCGAACCCACGACCTCTCGAGTAAGAGGCGTGCGTTAACCAACTAGGCTACTACGCAACCCGTAATAATAGGTGTCTACCTATGAAATTGGAGATTTTTAAAACCAGCATTAAGAATTCATTAGGTATCTGTGGATTGGCGTGCAATTCGAAATGCAAATAAATTTTATTCAAAAGCCATGTTATTTGTAATTTGAACATGTACTTTCAAATTCAGACATTTGTTGTTAGATAGTGTTTGGTTTTGTGAAATTGTGGTAGTTTTGGGCGCCATGGATAAACTGAAAATTTGTACAATTTTTCGAATACGATGTCCTACGTGTAAATACCGCTTCACAAACAACACGAAACATTAACGCCGTGTTTGGCCTAACACTGCTTGCATAAACACGGTCAATTATTGGTTCAATCGTTTAAGATCTGGAAATTTTGAGTTGAAGCACGAGCCTGCGGTCGGCCGGTAACTACTGTCGACAATGACGAATTGAAGGCGATAGTGGAAGCGGATCTGGTGACTGTCTGGTGGACCAGTGCCGGACTTGTACAATGTACATCACAGCTTCTTACCGAATAGCACAACAGTGACGGAAGATGTCTATTGCCAAGAATTGCAAATAATGATGGTGAAGCTCGCAATTCAACAACCAAGACTGATCAATCGTCTTCCCCATTTCTTTCCAAGACAATGCGCGAGCTCACACTTCACGACAGACCATCGCAAAGCTACAAAAATTACAGCTGTAAACTCTCCGCCACCCACCGTACTCACCGGACCTTGCCCCAATAGATTTCTACTTTTTTCAAAATTTAGACAATTTTTTAGTGGGAAAAAATTCAACACCCGAGAGGCAGTACGAGTCACTGACTTCATCGCCACTCGTCCAGCAGACTTCTACAATCTGCCATAAAAATGGCAAAATTATATAGATAATTTGGGCCAGTACTTTGATTACAATTTTGTAGTACTTTGTATAGCTAAAATAAAAAAATTGCCAAAATTTTTATATTTTAATATTTTCATACAAATCTCCAATTTCATAGGTAATGTAATTTCTCATATTATTTGACAAGAGAGAGGTAAAAAAGAAACTTTTGGAAGATTAGTAATAATTTATGCAATTTGGTTTATTAGGATTTAAAGTATGAGCACAACATATACCAGTAGGAATAGATATTGATACTCGAGCTTATTTTACTTCAGCAACAATAATTAAAAGACCTAATATTATTGTCTAGCAGTGATAATATTTCAATACAATACAAAATACAAAACTGTTTTAATCAAAAAATTTGTCAAATAATTGTTTTACGGACATAATAAGAATAAAGTACTTCTAAGAATTAAGTAAGAGTATCCAGTACAATCAAATGACAATATTTTTGTTATAGATGCTGCTCCCTATACTAGCCATATGGCTGTGCCATAGAGTGCAGTATTCCAAAATAATGTATCTTTGTTACATGGGTTAGCGTTTTTTTAGTATGCAATTTTGTCACATTTAACTTAAAAATTATGAGGTTAAAATAAAGAAAGATAAATATTATTAAAATGAAGGAAAACATAGGCAATGATTGATTATACATAACTATTAATAAAAAAAAATTAAAAATCCAAGAAGAATGCTTTGCAAAACTTAAACACATACCTCATGAGGATAGGTGTAACGCGGTGTGTGAGTGGTGGTCGATGGGGCAGCGCAGGTGACTGAACTCGTAAATCTGCCTCATCCACTACTCCAGACATGGCACCTCGACCCGGTGGTACCGCATCGCTACGACGCTGGAACCCAGGCTCACAAGGCTGTAAGGCACTTCCACTCGCAAGTTCAGGTACGTTTGTAAGGCGAACATCCTCGCTCATTGGTTGACACATTTTCACATCCGGAGGCTTCTCCACGTGCACAACTCCTGGTTTGTTATCTGGAATCTCTGCAGGCTTCTCAACAATAGATTTGACAGCTGATTCAGACTCTTTAGGAATGACAGGTATTAAAGGCCTCACCGAAACAGTGTCGAAGGTAGACGCTAGTTTAGCGCTGATCTCTGATATCATTTTCTTTGGCGGTTTCATGATCGGATTTGGAGCTGGTGCAGGAGCCGGAGTTGTGGGAACTTCGGTTACGTTGGTTGCTTGGTTCGTTACGCTGGATTCAGCTTCCATTTTCTCAGGCACCGGAAGAGTTAGCTCTGCCAATTTGGGTATTTTAGGTTCAGGTGGCACTATGTCATCCTTCTTAAGAGTTTTCTCGTCACTACTGTCCATAGATGTTTCTGATGAACTTCGATCTCGAGTTCTCTTACCTCCTCTCGGTGATTTTCTAACATCGGCTCCCACTTTATCGAGGACCCCAGTTTTAGCTACCTGCCTTGTAGACCTTCTCGTTGATCCGTCTTTAGTCGTGCCTTTCGCCTGCATAGAAGCATTTTTAATAACATCATCTATCACTTCGTCCACTGTATTACGAGTGCCATCTTTCTCTTGAAGACGTCTTGATTTCCTGGTATTCAGTGCAGGAGAGACAAAGTCTTCACTCTTTTCTTCCTTGTTGACTGTTGGAGTTATTATTGGTTTTTCAGCAACTGGTTGCTCTCGTGTGGTGACGCTTATGGAAGCAGTAACAGCTGATGTTCCAGGATTAGCAACTACACCCGTGTGAGGACTTTTAATAGTCAGAATGAGTCTGGGTCTAGCTTCACTCTTATTTTGAGGAGAGGTGTGTGTTTCATCGCCAGAGTCCTCATGAAAGTCATAAACATCTCCTGATAGTGTCGGGCCAGTGGAAGTTTTCTTTGTTTTCTTGTCCACTTTAGCGCGGCCTCCGCGACCTCTTCTCGATGCAGGGGAACCCCGAGCTGGCTTTGAGATCTGTCTCGTCTGAACTCTCTCTGATTGCTTCTCGGATTTTCGACCCCTTGCAGTTCGTCCACCTCTCTTATTAGTAGTAGGTTTTTGAGGCTCAATAATCTCAGCCAAAGGATCACTTAGTATTTCCACTGGCAATGATGTATCAATTTCCGCAGGGGGGTTGTGACTGGTAGCAACCTCACTCACATTCTTAGATTCTATAGTTGCAGCTTCCTTAGGTTTGTCAATTGTTTCCTCATTATTGCAAACTTCGTCGACTTTCTTTATTACAGATTTTATGTTTACTTCTTTAGCTTTCCAACCCTCACTGTCATCTTTATTTTCAATTACAGGTTCCACTTTGATTTCTTGTTGAAGTTTCTCCACAACAGCAGCTGGCGTAGGAGGCTCGGTCTTTTCTGTTATTACCTTGGTGTCATTAACTTTAATGTCGAGGTTGTTTGAAGAAGGCATCTGTGATTCTCCCTTATCTAAAGGGATTTCAACTTTTTTATCAACATCTTTAAGCACCTTTATTTCGTTAGTAGTGTCCTTCAATAATTCTTCAAAATCAGTCACACATTTATTACTATTATCTACCGGTGGTGTAGGAATCTTAAGAGGTGTGATGATTGCTGCTGCTTTTGGTGTTTCTGTGAAAGCATTAGTTGGAGTGACAGTTTGCGGGATAATCTTCTCTTCTACCTTCGGTGGTAAAATCTGCACATGTTGCTCTTTAACAGCAGCCTCTAGTGGGGTGTAAAAAGGAGTAGTTCGAGTTTCTAATTTTTTTATATCTTGCAGAGAATTCATATTCTTGTTTGTAATGGAAGTGTTAGACTTCATCATCACCGGAGTCATCACAACATTGCTCAAAACTGAAGATGTGACGGATACATGAGCATTTCTTTCAAATTTGGTCAATACACTGGGCGATCTAATAGGAGCCATAGACAGAACAGACGGTTGTGGTTTGTTATGATCACCTTGAATGACGCTCGTCATTGCAACTGTTGTTAGAAGTCTTTGTGAGTTGACAGGGTGTATAACGTTGCTGACATAAGGTCTGTTTGCATGGAACTGCTCCTGCCCAATGCTTATGACAGGTTTAGCCACAGCATGAACCATTGGGCTTGTGGACTGGTTAACTGTTGAAATGTGAATTATTGGCGAAGGTCCATAGGTTGGCTTATTTAAAGGCTCTATTTTAGGCATTTCAGATTTAAAGGGAAGGTTGGTCAGATCTCTCTTATCCGTTATATGAGTAGCATTATTGAATAACATCTTATTTGCCATATGAAGTCCAGCATTCTGCATTATTAGTCGATTTTGTGCCATGACAGTTGGGTTTGTACTTTGCTGTAAGCAAGATGGTGTGATTATGTATTTTGAATTTTCTGCTATGTCTTGAACTGTTCTCGGATCTGCCTTTCGGACTTCAGTAACAATTTTCTGCGCATGTAGAATAGCAGAGTTTGGATTGAGAGTCATAGGTTTTTGTTGCTGCAAAATATTTCCTGAATGCAGGGGTTTTGACAATGGTGCGAGAACAGGTGTTACCGGAAGTCTGTTGATATGCATTGGGGGAGCTTGCGTTTGAACTAACACAGAATTGGGCCTGTTGGGCGACACCATTGTTCTACACGGAGCACCGTGAGGAAGATGCATCGTTTGAATCGGGCTTAGGGGAGGTTGCTGCATTCGAACCACGGTCACATGCCCAGGCGATCTCTGTTGCAAGGAATTAGGAGATGGTAAACCCACACATTGGGGTGTTGGACTCAAGATTGTCAATCTCGGTGAAGACATATCTGAATGTGGACTTGACTTAGGTGACTGCAACCGTGGATCATTGGCCATTCTTGGCGAAATCACGACACCGCTTTGCTTCTGATACATGGGGTGGTGATCTGATGGAATTTTTATAGTTGGAGGTTGTAAATTTGCAATGTGGCCGGGTCTTATCATCTGATTTAAGACAAACGGATGGTTCATTCTGGCCTGTGTACCAATCACTGGTCTAGGTTGAGTGCTCAAGGTTATACCCTGAGAAACAGGCGCTTTAATTTGTAGAATGTTTGCAGTCAAGTGAGGTTTATCATCTCGGTTGTTCAAATGGTTCGTATGAACACTAATGAGATGCGGCTTGTTTCCTGCTAGTGTCCATGTATTTGAGATTACAGGAGTTGCAGTAGATGTTACTTGATGGAATATATCACGTTTTGGAGCAGTAACAGTTGATTCTGTCTGTGTTTGATTGGTCAGACTTTGATCAGGTTTAACCTTAATGTCATTAAATCTCTGGAAGCCGAGAGCCTTGTTCAAAACAGATAGTGTCTTATTTGATGTCGACACAACTGAATTTGAAACTGCTTCAGATACTTTTACTTCGCGTTCAATCACTGTAGTTGTTGGCAAAGATGCAGAGACAGGTACAGTGGTTACTGGAACTTTTTCTGGAGTTTCTTGTTGAGAGTCATCTTGTTCCTCTGTATCAGTGTCAATCTGAAGATCGTTTTCAGATAGTGGTGTATCCGGTTTTACATCCAACTCACTGTTTAAGTTTTGCACTGCCTGTCTCATTTCTTCCGCATCTTCCTCTGGAATGTTCTCACTCTCCATAGATGTGCCAGCTGCCTGAGTGGATGAGTTGTCGTCCACTTCGTCAAAGCAATTGACAAACGAGTCACTGTTCCCACCGAAACTTTCTCCCAAGAGAGCCGCCACTGCATCTTCAGTTTCTTCTTGAGATATCACAGCGCGTGGCTTTTCTTCTACTTTCTCTTCTACTTTGTTAGTAATTTTATTGTCGACGATTGGCTCCTTGGGTTTGTCAAATTCGGCAATACTCTTGACAGCATTTTCACTAATATCGACATCCATTGCACCTCCAAATCCAGAAATTAATTTCTCTATTGGCTTGTGAACATCACTAGGTTTTGGTGGAGGAGACTTTATTTGCACAGAAGACTTTGGAACATTGAGCATCACAGATGGTACATTATTGCAGTCTTTTAATTCAGATGTTAAGCTCGGTGAGCATTCTTTCACCAACTTTGGGACAGTTTCTAATATTTGATTAGGAGAGTGCAATGTAGGTTTTGGAGCACTGTCAGATTTTTCAAAAAGTAAAGGAGGAGGACTCTCGGTTAGTCTTGGTAAACTTGGAGATAGAAGGTCAGGTTTACACTCTGCCAGTTTTGGTTTGTTTTCCACTTCAGGGTTGCCAAATAAGTCAAGTTCTTTGACAGGATGTGAGTTAGAGTCAGTCATGTGTCTGTCCGATTGATCAGACTTGTCGTGATGGTGATGCCGATTTTGACGTTCTTCCTTACTTTTCTTCTTCTTCTTTTTCTTTTCCTTTGCTTCTTTTCGAACTTTCTCCGCCTGTTTCAAATCATTATTCATCAACGTTGTCTCTAAGCTGTCATCTGCATCGGTAAATCGGAAAACATCCTGTTCGGACTTCGCTATGCAATTTTCATCTAGATCTGCCTTTGTGTTTTGATTATCATTTTCTGGGACAGAATCTGCAAAGAGACTGGCCTCTATTGCTTTTCCGGCCGCATCCACGTCCAAGCTGTTATCATCATCTCGTGAAATGAATCGTTTCTCTTTACGTTTCCGTTCTTTTCTTCGCCTCGACTCTTCCTTTTCTTTGTCCTTCAACATGAAGTCGTCGACGCTTTTTGATATGTAATCAAATTTATCATTTGCCATTGTGGAGGGCAAATCATTAATATTGAAATTATTGTGCAAGGTAATGTTACTAGCTCTTGGACCACTGTCCGAATCATCGGAGATTGGGCCAAAGATATTTTCCATTTTTTCATCTCTTCTAATGTTACTAGCTCCACCATCCACTTTGCTGTCAAATCCAACTTCTAAGGATTTCTTCCCTTTCTTAGATTTTGCTTTATCTTCTCTGCAATCTTCGCTGTCTACGCTGTCTCTCAGTTTTTCCTTTCTTCTATCTTTTTTATTACTATGTTTGTGAGCCTTTTCAGAATTACGTCTGTGTTTCACTTCTCCGCTTAACAAAGGCGACTGTTCACTGTAGTCTGTGGATTTGTTGTCGTCCTCAGATACAGAAGTCTTTTGCTTCTTTTGCTTTCTTTTGTGCTTCCTGCGCATCTCTGTATTAGAAAACTTGCTGGACAGTTCTCCTTCTGAAGAAAAATCATTGCACATTAATTTTAATTGATTGAATTTGTAGTCATTCTCCAGTTTTACGATATCCACAGTTGCCTTCATGTGACTGTCGGCTATGAGTTCCTTTTTCAGAGGTTTCTTGTCATCGAGACTGTCGTTGAACAAGTTCATCAAAGACTGCTTGCTGAATTTCTCATCAATTTCTTTCTTCACACTATTATTGTAACTTTCTTTTTTGATTTCCTTCTTCATAAAATAGTCAGGACCTTGTCCTTCATTATCAGAGAAAATTTCTTTCTTAATTTCAATATGATTTCTTATGGACGCATTTCTCTTCATACTATCATCGTCTGAAGTATCAGACATTATCCGACTTCGGGAGTTCTTCCTAGATAATTTGTTTCGAGGATCTTCATCAGTGGTGGAATCATTGTAGTAGTTTAATTTATCGATTTTGCGTAGTCCATCATAGTCATTAATCTGGAATGTTTCTCTGCGAATAGAGTGGTCACCTCTCTCATCTTCAGACGAGCTGACCATACTGTAGTTGTATGAAAATTTCTTTCTATCTTGATCAGACTCACTATCTTCGTCCCAACTCGTAGATCTCTTCTTCTCTTCTCGTTTGGCGCGACTTTGCTTCAACTGACTGAATTTGGCTTTAATTTTTTCTTGGCGTTTTTCCTCCTCCTGTTTTTGCATGTTCTTACAAGAGCGAGCCTTCACTTTGTCGTACATTGAAATGTAAGTGGGACCATCATCTACAATATCAAATATTGAATGTTTCTTGGGCTCATCAGAGTCTGAAGTGTCTGAACTTTGGCCGGCTTTTCGTGGCAGTCTCCGTTTGTTCTCATTCTTATCCTCTCTACTTTTTCGTTCAGTTGACATGCGTTTCTCCCTGGCGGCTTCTTTCTTTCTGTCTTCATGTTTTAACTTCTTCTCATCTTTCATTTTACTAATGTCACATTGCTGCATAGCATCTTGCTGCATCTGAAGTTCTTGAATTTGTTGTAATTGTTGTATACGTTTCTTTTCCTTCATTTCTTTTCTCAAAGCTTTTTGTTTCTCATCCTCTTCGCTAGATCTCAGCTCCAATGTTGCTAAAAACTCTATATCTCTTGGTGACACATCTTGCTTTGACTCAATTGAATTTTTGCAATCTGAAGGAGAATTTGATGTTTCCTCGTGCATGCTTTTGGGGCTCTTTTTACCTATTTTTGTCTTATCGTTATGATTTCTATTTTCTTTGACAATATTTTCATGCCAATTAACTGGTTCATCGGGTGGTTTGACCTGGTTTTTCTTATCGTCTTTGATTTTGCTTTCCAAAAGTTTTGCAAAATGCCCCTTGTTGAACTTAGGTTTTGGCTTGTCAACTGGTTTTAATTCTTTAGAGTCTCTCCTTTCAGGAATCTTAGATTCAATTTTAGCTTTTTTGCATTCTTCCACCATACAATCTAAAATGTCCTGGGAACTCATGCGTCTTTTAATACCGATGTTCGCTGGTAAACTTGAACTAGAGTTTAAGCGTTCCTTTCTTTTGTTTTCTACGTTCTGCGAATCAAGAGAATAATGTCTCTGCTTGTCGGTAAGGTTATCAAGTTTATCCTTTGAATGATCAGAGTGTACTTTTGGTTCTTTACTTCTCTCGGCATTGTTTTTTTCACTGTCATTCTTTCGAACTTCTGTATTCCGAGGTGAAGTTTCTTTCTCTGATTTTGGTTTGTGATTGTAATCATGTGTCAATTGTTTATACCTTGAAGTGTGTTTTGCGCTATCTTTGACTTCAACACTTTCAAAATCTTTATATTTCGCTGGCTCATGTGATGTTCTAGATGTTGTTGAATCTGATGTTCTAGATGTCGTTGAATCTGATGTTCTAGATGTTGTTGAATCACTTGAATCTTTTCTTTGCATCTCACGAGAAGACTCGTCTCGAGATGATTTCCTCGAAACATCTCGGGATTTAGATTCACTTTCTTTATCCTTTTTTGATTCTCGCTTTGTTTCATTGTGTTCTTTTCGGTGTCGTTCATGTTTGTGCTTATCATCTTTCCGGGATTTAGTTAAAATGTCAACTTCGGTATGGTCTTCTTTTCTTCTGTCCTTGTCCGACCTTTCCTTTTTGCTTTCGTGGCGATGGCCTTTTTCTTCATGTCTGTCATTCTCTCTTTCATGTTTATCTTTTTCTAGCCTTTCGTGTTCTCTTTCCGCCTTTACTCGTTCCCTTTCCAATCTCTCTTTTTCTTGTTTCTCCTTGTCCAATTTTTCCCGTTCAATTTTAGCAGCTTCAGCATCCTGCTTGAGCTTTTCCTTCTCAGCTTTCAGCCTTTCAAACTCTAATCTTTCCTTTTCTCGGTCGGCAGCTTCTTTTTCAGCTTTTTGTCGTTGAAGCTCTTTTTCTATTCTTTCCTTTTCTGCCTGTTCTCTGCTCTCTGCCTTCTCTCTTTCAACTCTTTCCGTTTCTGCCCTATCTTTTTCAAGTTGTTCTTTTTCTATTTGCTCTTTTTCTACTCGCTCCCTTTCTCTTGCTAAATGGTCCTTTTCAAGTTTATCAGCAACTTCTTTTTCGGCTCTTGCACGTTCCGTGGCTTCCTTTTCTGTGTTCTCTTTATTTATGCGCTGTACATGCGCTTTTTGTTGTCTTTCCTTGTCCAGATTTTCATGAATATCTTTATGGACTTTTTGTCGATCCAACTTATCATTTTCGTGTTTTTCAGAAAAAGCGTCATCTTTCTTCTTTTCTTGTGGCATTTCCAGAACATTAGTTAAAGTATGATCACTATTCTTACATAGATTTCTTACTGGTTCATTGGTTTTTGATTCCATTTCTTGTTGAAGTTCCTCTTCTATTTGTCTTTCCAAGTCCTGTGTGCCCTTCTCAATTTCTTCCATTACATCTTTCTTTAATTGTTCTCTTATGTCTGAATTCATTTTTTCATAACTGGATTCTTCTGACTCTTTAATCACATTGTCAGTTTTATTCAATGGAGTGCACTCTACTTTTTCCTTTTCCTGGTCGAGTTTTTTCTCGTCTGCTTCTTTGCTGGATGAGCTGTCAAGTCTTCTACGTGGGTCTCTGTCGTGGTCTGTTCTATCTCTATCAGTCTTCTCTAAACGCTTCTTGTCCACCGGATCCGGGTGCGATTTGTCCGTCGAGGAGGATCTCGTCCGGATTCCCGGTTCTGATGGTGTATCACGTTTACAGTCTACTTCCGTGAGTTTATACGGTTTATCGGGTGGGCGGTCAGTCCTATTCGGGCGTGGACCGTCCGGCCTAGAAGATGAGTCACTCGAGTCTGTCACTGTCCGCGAATCCGCACTTTCGGAGCACTCAACAAAACTTTTCTTAAATTCACTTTTCACTGCCTCAATGGCTGTCTGTCTGGAGTCCCGGAGGCTTCGAACCGGCGTTCCATTTGGGGGCACACGCTCCTCAATGTCGAGTGAGGGTGAGTCCGTAGGTTGTGAGATCGTGGACGGTGGCGGGTGCGTTGGGAAGGGGTACTGAAGAGCTCGAGGGGCAGTCCTCGGTTCACGCGACCTCGGACTGCCCGATGATGGACTGGTGGACCTCTTCTCGAATGCAGCAGACCCTTCGAGCCTTTCCGAATCTTCATCGAAGATGGATCTCTTGGCGAGGAGAGATCTCACGACTTCTGATGGTTTCACCTCCTTGATATCGATGTCTAAGAGGCGATGTCTGAAGCGTCCTCTCTCCGCAGCCTCAGCTGCAGCGGCACGCGATCCACTCCACTTTTCATACTTTTCGTCAAGACTTCTGATGCGCTCTTCCAATGAAGGTGAATGGGGCGCAGAACCTCCGCTCGAAGAAGAGGCGCTGGGGGCGCGAGGGGGTGAGGCGGGGGCTGTGGCGGGAGTAGAAGGTGTTGCCGTCGACGAAGTAGACCTCATCAGGTATGGCTCAGCAAATTTGGGTAGAGAAAGGCTCATCGGGAGATTCGATCGATCTCTCGGCAAAGGAGGACGTCTTGGATCTGCAGGGGCGGGTCCTTCGGGCAGTTCGTCCCTTAGAGGTGTCCCTGCCCGGGACTCCGCACCAGATTCTTCACGTCTTCGTCGATGTCGCCGTCGTTCTGCATCACTCGTGCGTCGACGCCGAGAACCCGACCTCGATCGATGTCGCACGTCGCCTGTACGGCCGCTACCTCCACCACTGTGATGTCGCTCCTACAACAACAGAACACAACTCTTAGTCTATGAAGGTATTGAACTAATCAAAATTTAAAATTTTCATTCTAAGCATGCAAGTTGCATAAATATTCATCAGATGAGACATAAAAAAATTAATTATATACCTGTTCAGGCGTGTTGAATGCCAACTGCCTCCTTTATTGTCCATTTTTCTGTGCTTACATGAACGGACGACGTCAAATGTCGCAAGGAAATTATTTTGGTCGGAATTTCTAGTGAGAAATGACAATGACACAGACAGTGAATTCTATGCTAAATCTAAGTGCTTCCCGCTTTGTTTTCTGGTAAATATTAATAATTACTATTGTTTGAATTCAGCCAATCCAAAATGTCAAAATAATAAGTGTACCTTTCTAACTTTGCCCTGCTCGTCTGGCGTGGAGTCCCGTGATCGTCTTCGATGGTGCCTGGTAGCTCTCCGACGTGGCGACGCAACCACTACAGACTGCAGGGAACGTGCCTCTTCGTAACCAACACCATCGAGGTCTGCGGGCGAGCTCGAACCCAACTCGTCGTATACCCTGGGATAAGAAAAAAGTTGGAGATAAAAAGTAGGTATAAAAAAATGGATGAAGGAATTTAGTTGACTATACTTACCAGCGTCGTTGGCACAGTGGTTGCGATATTCAGTATTCGATTACGGAAGTTAAGCAATGCTGAGCGCGGTCAGGTAGGTCCCTTCCCCCCCTCCTTACATGGTGGTAGGTTTAAATCCGCCCGGGTTGGTACCACCGCACTGAATGAAGATCGGTCGAAGCGGCTATGAAACATAGTTCGTGTTTTCCGTCCA
>WYDE02069787.1:0-12047 GCA_009867175.2 Adela reaumurella
GCGAGCGTCCTGGGCACCTTGGGGGAATCGGCGGAACTCGATGAAATATATTTTCTGGCAAAATAAATTCCGCCGCGTTCCTGTCTCCTAAGCGTGCACGGGATTAAATTTAGGTAAGTATTTTAATTTTTTATTATTTTTCATTTTCTTTATTGAATTTTTTTTTGGTAGGTAATTGTTATATTTTTTTAAGTATTCACTTTAAATTTGTAAATATTAAGTAATTTATTTTGTTATAATGTATGAATTATCATCATTTAAATTGTTTGTAATATATTATCGTAATTAAACGAATATTAGGTAAGGTAATATATGTAATGGTATAAGAAACAAAAGGCCACGGAAGAAGATTGCGGTTATGGCATGTGGTTGGTTGTCTGCGATTAGGATGGCTTGGTCCACTTTCCTATATCGTCCATTTCCTAAGTCGTCCATATTCCTATGCCGTTCACTTTCTGATCTCGTCCATTGTCCTATTTCGTCCATTTTCTAAGTCGTCCATAGTCTGCCATCTGCCACTTATCACAAGTCATGGAGGAAATTCTACATGGTTGGGTAACAAATCCAATGGAGGCAGACAATAAAACTTTATTTTTTTATTTTTTATTGAAACGGACACGGATTGGCTACATCACCTACAATCCAAATTTAAAATTTGTACAAACAAAGTTTAAATTTCGTAAAATATTATATTTAAATACAGAATGTATTTTAATCAACTGCTTTTCTTTTAGGTTTTTTTCTGGTTTGAACAGAACAGCAGGAAAGAGAGAAGAGTGAAGAAACTGGAGGAGGTCTTCACCCAGCAGTGGGGAGCACAATAATAATATAAGTAAAATATATAAATTTAATCATGTAAATTAAACACTATCAAGTTAAACTTAATATTAGGTGACATGTATAATAAATTATAGCAAGTATAAATAATTTAGAAATTGTAAAACTATGATAGTTAATTGCTTTTTCGAAAAAATGCTCAATAAAGGCTATTTTATTTAATACTCACGGTAAGGAATACACCCAGCACTGCGAGTCCGTCGCCGTGGCCGGCCGCCTCCTGGAAGCTGGCGTACTTGGTGGTGTTCCAGTGCACGAGGTGCAGCTCTCCAGAGAAACTCTTGCCGTCTACCGTGTGCTCGGAGCCCACGCCGTCCACTCGGCCCCAGTGGCAGTGGAACTGCTCCAGTCGGTACACGTCGTCGCACAGGGGCCCGCCCGTCAACTCTGCAACCACAAGCATATAAAGATGAAGAATTGATGAAGATTGAATTGCTGAGTAGACTGGTTGGTGAACGCACGCCTCTTACTCCAGAGGTCGTGAATTATATACCTTGTATGCGCACAGTTATTTCAGATTATCAAATGTGTGTGCAAAATTAAAATGCAACCCCGGTGAAGGAAAACACCGTGAAACCTACATTACACACTAACAATACGAATATGTTGTATGTAGTGCTAAAGGTTGACTGGAAGAGATTGCCTCCCGCAATAAGTTCGCCTTCTGCTAAGCACAAAAGTCTATATTTTACAAACCTAATTTGATAAAATGGTGTTTAGCCGGCCGGCCGATATGGCTTTCGCAGCCTGCTTTAGTCTGCCGCGTGCCATATAAAAAAAAATATAACAAGTGATACACGCTATACGCCGCGATCTCGATCTGGATCAGTAATTTGGACCCGCCTAGCCCTTTTTATTTCAACTACGATGTCATCAAACATCTGTATAATAAAACTGCCGAATCCAAAAATAACCAAAGTGCCCAAATTTGATGTAATTTGATTACGAATTGCGGTCCCCGATTCTTTTACAGGATCACTAGGGTGTGCAAAATTTCCTTGACATGGAACCACGGGAAACGTGTGCTTATACGAACTAACGAGCAAACACAAAAATGATCGAAAGCCATCCATGAGACTATATACCCGTCCTAGTTACTACGTATTATACGGGATATATATATCTTTTACGGATTCGCAACATCCCAACCCATGATTCGAATCCGGGACCCATCTTAGTTGCCACTACTATACAAACTTTGTCACCCGAACCGTACGTGTTTTCTTCAATTTGTGGCCGTATTCACCTGAGTTTTCAAAGTTTGACCATTCGACAAAAAAAATCACGTTTATAACCTATACATGATTTTTTCCTCTAAGTCGGTACCTATTTATTCTTTCAGTACTCATTCCCTTTTCCCGCTTAAAAATGACAGCTGTCAAACAGAAAATTTTTGACCGTATTCCAAATTCAAATTAAATATTAACAATCGGTTAGTTGCCAATGTGGTCAGTTTACAAATCCCCACATAAGTACTCGGATGGTTAGCTCTTCGATAGGCTGAGTTGTTGCATTCAATTATAGATTTTTTTAATTACGTTACCATGCTTTCTACTAAGGTTAGCAGTTTCGAACAAACCGAATTGTTGTTTGCCACACCTCGGTTCACTGCTATACTAGAGTTGCCTATAAATATTTGCAGGAGTAATTGCTGGAAATCTATTAGGCACTTCATCCTGACCTTATTATCACAAATGCCTAGGGCATCGTGCCAAAACCAACAATACGGTTCTGGCCGCATTTCTATTCCGTTTACAGAATCATCTTGTGCTCGCACCATTAGGATGGCTCAGCAATGTTGGCTCTTTGGAGTCAAACGAGAGCCAAGCTGTGGGTCTGATCATAGACCCCACCCGTGGTATCAAAAGATACCTTGAATCTCAGCCTTCGTAGAGACGTAGGATCATTGTGTGTGTTCTACTGGCTTGTACCATGGAAACGCTAGAAGGTGTTGCACGATGGAATCCAATCTTCCACGTTCTATCGCCGTTATAGTATGAACCAGCCAGGGAATACACCCACATTCAATAGAAATTCCCTCAATGCGGACTCACCTCTCCGTAAAAACCTATTCCGAGCGGCAATCCTCGAGACAATCCTGTTAAAGAGTTGCTTACAAAGAACGCGAACTTTTTTAATAAAAAAAATATGTAAAAAAATGCTATAATAAAATAATGCAAAAAAAGTGATTTCCCCCAAGGTACAATTTAAAGTCCTTTTCAAAAGGGCGTAAAAGCACCTATCCCCCTCGCCCCCTTCACAAATAAGCCGATTGTCCATAGGCGTCGCTTAACACGCACCTGGCGCACACCTTAAGCGGAGTTTTCTATAAAAAAAAAACAAAAAGGCAGGATAATAAGGCAAACCTACTTACCTACTTTCTCCCCAAATTCACCAATTATAGCATACTTTCTCCCCAAATAGTCGGCCCGCTTAGTCACCTCGTCCAATGACCCATCAGCCATATCGTACTTGCAAATCAACATTAGTCCACCCACGTATTTGCAAATCGTCTACACATGAAAAAATAGAGGTGTGTGCGAGAATATGCGTGAAAGGCTACGTTCCAACCTACAAATTTACGTAAATAATAATAATATCCTAATATAAAAATTGTATAAATACGTAAAGGAACAATATATAAGTATCGAGAATGTTTGTTTCATGATGTTGACATCTGCAAAATAAGAGAATTCAAAAAGGTTTTTTGCCACATACAATTTAGTTTTATATCTTGACATTTACGTGTGTCAGATTGGCCGAACGGGCAAGAGCACGCCTCTCAAGCGGATTCGATACCCACTGGGAGCACAATATTTGTAACTTTAGAATTTGTGATAAAATGGCCGCTGACACTCCGGTGAAGGAAAACATCGTGAGGAAACACACTTCCAAGCCTGTTGGTCACAGTGGAAGTGTATGACTAAAATCCTCTCATATAATGTAAATGAGAGAGGCCTGTGCCCAGCAATGGGGCGAATAAAATGGCTGCAAAAGCAAGAAGAGATTTGACATTTAAACCAGTATTCTAAGTAAAATAAATAAATAAATATAAACTTTTCCGCTTAGCAGAAGGTGGATTAATTGCCGGAGGCAATCTTTTTCAGTCAACCTTTATATACTACAACACATTCGTATTGTTAGTTTAGTTTTAATTTAGTTAGTTTAAATTTCCTCACGGTGTTTTACCGGGGTGCATTGTCGGAATTAGGACTTCCTTCTGGCTCATGTGACTGGGTCGCCGACTTCTTTCTTACAAGGGCATTCATGTCCTAGTCGATGGTTGCTCGTCGGGCGACATGTCGGTTAACGCCGGAGTACCACAGGGATCTATGTTGTCTGTCGCCCTTCTGCATATCAATATGTTGCCTCTGGGCAACATTAATTGTTATGCAAATGACAGTACGGCCACGGATCCTACTCGTGTTACACTTAGCCAGACGGGATGTTGTACATGAGAGAGGTGAAGATTTTTTGTCTGAGCTCGAACAGACACTCGGCTCCATTATTGAGTGGGGCCGTAGTAATTTGGTCATGTTCAACGCTTCCAAGACACAAGTTTGAGCGGACAGCCGGACTGGCACCCAGTTCGGAAGCAATATATCGGCGTCATATTTCGAGCACTCAATAAAAAAATGTTTTTAATTTTGCAATTGTGCGCATACCAGGTATAGAACCCACGACCTCTCGAGTAAGGGGCGTGCGCTATCAACTAGGCTACTCCGCAATCCATACTGTTCCAATGCATAAAAGGACTAGATAACAGGTAAAATGTCAATAAATGAAACTACAATAATTACATGGATTAGTATATCTTTGTAAATAAAAGTTGAGAAATCTCATAATATTACCTCAACCACGATGGTAAAATAGCGAAAATTCAGTAATTTGTATGGGATATTCCTATGTTTTTAATGGGCAAGACCTACTTCGCCCTGATCATAAGAATAAAACCATGAAAGTTTAATTTTACTTAGGTTTATTGCCCAAAGTATATTTCCCGTGCGTTCCTATTTTAGTATAATAATATACAGGCGAAAAACTAGTTAAGAGTCACCTTTTCAACACATCGTTAGATTTTCAATTACAAGTTGTTTTATGTTGCTTTAATTTTCTAACAGACACGCATTACAGAAATAATATTCCACTTGGCGGCTTGGAACATATCCCAGTGAAAGTTAAGCCTGCAATATCGTTTTCCCCATGAGTCGTTTGTTGGTGGGATTGAATGGCCAGCAAATTGGTAATGTCATGCGTCAAATGGAAGCCATAACCATAGGCACTTTCCCTCTCGCTCGACAAAAACGCGACGTCAGCTCATACGTCACGTCACCACCACGTATGTTGAGTACCTAACATGTCCACATGTGGTGTTTGGTTCTACACCGCCGTCACCGCGTCGGTGTTATGAATGAATCACGCGTACTATATATACCTACAAGGGGAATGAGAAGGGGAACTTGTAAATTGCGAATGCGTTCTGTCAAATCTGTTGCAATTTGTAGAACCAAATCGCACCACCAGAACATTTTACTGAGTGGCCGTGTCGGCCTGGGCTCTGCTTGATATGATAACGTTCAGGCATTTTTTTTTATTTATTTACCTTTTGTTTTTCCCTACGTTACGTTGCCTTGGTTGAATCGAAACACTAGGTATTTGACGATGAAATAGAATATTTTTTTAACTAAATAAAAAATATTGTTTTCCATTTTAAGCAGGTGTTATACCTACCTACATAAATATTGTAGTATATGGTTTGTAGGATCGATGACCGACGTTACGCAAAATATATCTTTTGTCCCATAGCACTTGTAGCTACTAGAATAAAACTAAAAAAAAAACAATAGGTATGTAAGAATGTTTCTCGTTAAGTTCAGTGTAGCTGGCTGGGCACATCACAGGGAAGTTCCGGTCATGTCATGTATGACACAGTACTCGGTGTAGTCTTCCACGTCAGCTTCCATAAAAAAATTACTAGGAACAAATCTAATCAATAAAGCAAATTTTTTGCTATCATTACTTCCAATAAAAACGTTCAATGTTCTTGACTTTGAAAGCCGGAAAAGGTCAGCAAAACTCACAACAAAAACAAATTAAATTATTGTGGTTTCCATTAGCGGTTAAATGGCGTCTGCGGGCCGGACCTTGAGAGGCTCAGCCACAGCGGTTCAACAGGCTGGGCAGTGAGGCGGGTCGGAAGTGACAGCTGACCTCGTTTCTGAACTTGAAACTAGCAGCTATAGGCGGGGATTTCATCTACAACTCTCCAGATTAAGAGAGCGGGTAATAACCGTTGGACCATACGAGTGCTCGATATCATATCACAGCATCGCGTACAGGGAAATCGCCCACGGTAAAAGATAGCTGGTCCGGTAACGACTGGATAACAGAAAAATCACACGATGGACGCGATAGATAACACCCCCGGGTCCACTAAGATACATTGTAAAGAACAGATGACCGCATGTGAGAGGCAAAGATCTAACGACAGACACAGTCAGAGACGATATTGCAGAAAAGTTTATTGTAACTTTTACTCTTACGAACGAGACTGGTACAAAACTGACTAGACTAGCACTAGCACAAGTCTTGGATACAACCACGAATGATCATGATGGCAGGCAAAAGAGAGATGCATCTCTCTATATCCGAAAACAAATTAATTCCGGCGCCCCAACGTGACGTCACATGTGCGGTCAGCTGTATGTACGAGTACGAACAATTTGTATATAACTTTTGTCATGGCATGACGAAATTCTAAACAAGGAAGCGACAGGGCATACCAGTTAAGTGCATCACTGGGCAATCGAATGGTTGAATGGGTTTGTTTGTAGTATGAAATCGCCGGCACCCACAAGGCCCACCACACCCACAAATCCTAAAAACCCAGAAGCGAATTTAAAATTTAATTCCTCTTAACGAGGAATACGAGTACTTACTTACACAGTGAGCACATCATGTTTGCGATATGTGGATGATGAATAATTTAAGAATGGCAAATAAGTGTTTGACGAGGACATAACAATCGAAGTAACCTAACTTAAACTAACTAATATTTAAATATTGTAGACCGCGTTTCAAACCACAAATAGCAGGGGGCTGGACACTTGAGCGGCAGGCATGACGGACCTTGGCGCGTACGCGGCCTACACTGACAACCTTGGACATGAAATCGAAGTGTTGAAAGACTAAGATCAGGTGGGACGAAGACATCAAGAAGGTTCGTGTTGCCGAGTGCCTGGAGGATTGAAATAAAATCGGAGATGCGTATGTCTAGCGGCGTACGGTTAAACGGTTATGATGATATGACCGAATATGAAAACATGTAAGTAAACTGTATGTATTATGTCGTACTTACCAGATCCCTGTCCATGCTCGTCTACCCTCCAGCCGAAACCAGGGTTGGCGACAGAGCGTGTGTGCTGTGGGGAGTACCTCCAAGCGAGCGGTCTGCCACTGGGTTCTTCCACTTGGTTACTCTTGGTCGTGATAATGTCCACGGGGCTCTGGCGTGTGCCCCGTGCTGAGGGGAACCACTCCACCCATGCGTGGGGTCCTGTGGGAGAGAAACTTAAGGTTAATTAGTAAGAAAAATCATTGTTGGCTTCAAGTACATTCTGGCATACCAAACATCATGAGATTATCATCGCTAAAACCCAGGTCAAAACCAAAAAAATGCAAGTAGTAGTACTTTGCAAGCTAACTTCTACAAACAAAGATAGTTTATCACACTGTATAAAAGTACCTTGGTAACACATCTGAATGTTTTCTTCCCAA
Source organism: Adela reaumurella (assembly GCA_009867175.2). Taxonomy (NCBI): domain Eukaryota; kingdom Metazoa; phylum Arthropoda; class Insecta; order Lepidoptera; family Adelidae; genus Adela; species Adela reaumurella. The sequence goes on from WYDE02069787.1 coordinate 7,615, forward strand.
ATCGTCTTATCTCACACACACCCACAAAAGTCCTAAAACAAGGATAATTATCTTGAAAGTATTATGAAAGAAGAACGGGACAACGGTTTCGTGAGTCCTTATCTACCTTCATCCATTGATCCTTCATCGAACGAAAATATGACACCCGTTACCATCACGCCTCTTCCCCGGAGGGGCAGGTAGAAACAATTTATTTGCTTCATCTATCGCATTGAATGAAGGTCGGTCGAAGAGGCTATGAAACATAGTTTGTGTTTTCCGTCCAGTTCAGAGTAGGCGGCTGGAATTGAGGGAGCACTGATATGTCACCTACCTACATAATTCACCAAGGTTTTTAGACTGACATCACTGGTACCAGAAAAACTGGTCATTAGGTGATGCAGCCTTCTGTGTCAGTTTCAATAAAAAAAAAATCAACCATCATAGATTCTTTCATACGAGTGCTGCAAACTCGCCCCTTCCGTAAAAGGTTATCGTATTTGGGTATGGTATGTTCGCCTAGCGCGCCGGATGGCCCGTTGGACCCTTCCTTCCACATTCGCCTCATATATTTGTTTGGTCATTCTCTCACCATCCATTCTCTGCATGTGAGGAAACCATCTTTCTCTATCCTTGTCGCTATGTCTTTTTTCAAACCACATTCTTCTCTTACACATTTATTCTTCACTGTATTTTCCAAAGTTACATCATTTATCCTTCACGGATTATGAATAGCCATTCGTGCAGTGGAACGAACTCACCTTACTTTTAGGATATTATTCATAGCCCCATTCACGCTATTGTCTTGGATCACTCACTCAGTCCCTCGTGAAAACACTAGCCAGGTACACAAACTCAGTCACTTGTTCCAGCTTTTCGTCTCCTATTCTTACAATACACTCAGTGATTTCATCATTTCTCTCAAACACCATAACTTTCGTCTTGCTTCTATTTATTTTCATTTCTCTTTCGTTGCTCGCTTTATTCACAGTTAAAACATTTATCTCTAGAGCTTTCCACTCCATACATGTCTAACGCCAACCCTAAGGTCAACCCTGAAATGAGATTTTTTTCAACATAATCCGTAATTAGGACGGGGCAAAAAATACTATTTTATTTTGAACACCTTCGCTTTTTTATTAATTCTTCACGAAAGAGCAAAAACTCTATAAAAGAGGTGTGTTATATTTTTACGACACGCAGACCAATCTTTGCTCTACAAGATAACATGACCCTGTTCACGCCGAGCCCCTTTCATTCAAAACATCACAGCACTCATAGCAAATGTAATCACTTGTGCAAAAGTCCAAGGAGATATATACCTACGACTAAGTATAGTCCGTTCACCGCGTCAAGTCCGGCAACTTCTTCCACTAACTCAGTTTGCCAAGTGCGGCACTAAGATGTAAATGTTGCATACATACTTGATTAAATTCTTGATTTAACAAACCTAGTCACCTATATCACACAAGGAGTTATTGAATACATAATGAAATTAATTAATAATTACAAATTAAAATAATCCATAGTGAGGAAACAAAACGTTCCCATGAGGAAAGCTGCGTTCCCTCACATTAAATGATGTTTTAAGCAGTTTTCAGAAATATCTAATTTACGTGTAGGCAGACGCCACATATTACACAGGGGGTTTTATACCCGCCCCATATTATTGCATAGTAATAATGTTGATGAGTTAATCTCACCCTGCAAGTGCGTAGTTGTTGTAGTTGTAGTTGATCATCTGTGCAGTGGGATCCCGTTATCCGATCTCAACGAAATTTTACACAAGCCAAGTGATATGATAATAAGTAGGAATCAGGTACCACACATTGCGTACGTGTGCTTTTCGCCCCGCGATAGATATATAATATTATATTTGCCTAACACGATCTCCAACAAATTTAATTATTTACAGGCAAGTAAGGCACGGCGTAAATGGTTACCGGTAGAGGGTGAACCGGAATATAACGTAAATTAATTTGAATGCCGTAAGGAATAATGTAATTAACAATTACGCCGTAAAATTTAGCACAGCACATAAATCCTACGAAGTAAATCCGTAGAGGTAATCCGGGTGTCCGGGTAATCCTTTGAGGGTGGACCGGTGTTCGACCTAAAATTAATATCACTTGTGCCGTTTGCCGTACGGCATCGGCGTAATCGGCACTAACGCCCTAAAGTTGGGCGGGACGGGCACAGTTACCGATCGCGATCGTCATTGTCTATCTATTATTTATTCTATGGACTTAACTCTTTGAATGGACTATAGCAACCAGTCAAGCTATCTCCAGTGTTTCTCCGGACAATGTTTCACGCACGACATCATGTATGCTGACATAATATTGGTGTGACGGGCATCTGTCAGCGGCATGCTGGCGCGGTGCTTCCTCAAATATGCGCGGGCGAAGCCGTCAGGCTTATCTTATCGGCTTATTTGAGAGAAAACGTTTTTATTAAGATGAAGCTTATTATCTCAGGCGTTCTCGTTAGCTGCTTGTTTTTCTGAATCGGAGTAAACTTAGATTTTCGGTGGCAGCTGGCGACACATTTATTTTGATAAATTTTTATTAAACGCGACCTGGCCGGTATTAGGGCCAGGCCCAGGACAGAAGACCGTAATACAGTGATGCCCATACTTTTTCCTATGAAGATCTACCTATCAAAAATGTATGACTGGGCGATCGACACTGTACATACCAAAATAATTCAGCTAAACAATTTTATAAACAAAGCTACATTGCGTGTCAAGTCCAAAATTTATATTTTATAATGAAATTATTTTTTTTGCACATATTTTATTCGCCCCACTGCTGGGTAAAGGTCTCTCTCATTTACATGATAGGAGAGTATTTTAGTCATAAACTTCCACAGTGACCAACCGGCTTGGAAGTGGGTTTCCTCACGATGTTTTCCTTCACCGGAGTGTCAGCTGCCACGTAGAATAAATTCTAAAGTTATAAATTGTGCTCCCAGTGGGGATCGAACCCGTACCTCCCGCTTTAGAGGCGTGCTCTCGCCCGCTCGGCTAATCTGACACTCTGCGCAATATTATCACCAAATTAACCACCGTTCACGTCTGCACGACCCTATCACCAAGCTAGCCACCGCTCACCTCGCCACGATCCTTTCACCAAATGAACCACCGAGCGACTTCGCGCGGTAATATCACCAAAATAGCCACCTAGCACTCACCTCGGTGCTGTCCTATCACTAAACTAACCAAAGCTCACCACGACTTGGTCCTATCACCAAACTAGCCACCGCTCACGTTGGCGACGTCCTATCACCCAATAATGCAGCAGGTCCTTCTGCACTGAAGTTAGAGATGAATCATTGCCGAAATTAATTATCGAATGTGGAACCAAACGGTTCGAAAACGAATGACGAAATGTGATGGAGCGATACACGCCGCGAATTATAATTTAGAAAAACCGCATGTCTCCTGCGAATAACTCTGCTACCATTCCCCATCCCAAAGCCGCTAGAATCGGGGCTTCAGGGAAGGCCAATCCTTATCTGATTATTTTGATGATGATGATGAATACGGATGTCCCAAATATGGAATCCTTTCCCCAGGAGTTATTCGTTCCCCTAACGTAGGAATACCTATAGGAGTAGGTTTAACAAGCATCTGTTGAGTCGGTGTGCTGCTGGACCACGCACTTTTTTTGGCTCCGTTGAAGCTGTAAGCACTGCGGAGCTGAGGAACTGACTCCACACATCAAAATGTTGTTGATTTCTGATTCTTTCTCCGTTGTAGCTGCATATTCCGAAACTAGAATTCTTCAGAATACCAGCAGTGATGAACCTAGTTATATTACCTAAACTAGCTGTTCTCGAGTTTGAGGCAAATCCGTACCTCGGAGCGTCGAGGTCACACTTGGCCGTTTTTTGTTCGTGTTTAAATACAACAAGTGCACATTTACTAAATCGTATTTTGTAAACCCAATCACGGTAAAACACACTGTTTTTAAGCGACAATCGGACAGACTGCAACAAAAATGCCGACAGACGGACAGACAAACTGAGATTATACTGCTTAGTTTGGTTATTTTAATCTGTCTATTATATAATTTTGCGCAAAATCGACAAAAACAGACAAATCAGGCCCCACTCTCTTATACGTGGGACACACTTAAAACTTCCGGAATTAATAAGAATAAAATAATATTAAAGGTCAAAAATACATTTATTGTTTCTCAAAATATTCTCCTTTTGCGTAAATGCACTTTTTCATAAGATTAAACGAATTTTGAAAACTTTTGTGCCACTCCTCCGTGGTTTCTGAGGTCACCATCGTGTTTTTCATATTTTTCGACAGCCTCTTCTGGTGATGAAAATCGTTGACCGCGTAATTGATTATTAATTTTTGGGAATAGAAAAAAGTCACAAGGTGCCAGGTCGGGACTGTATGCAGGATGGCTCATAAGTTCTACGTTTTTCACCTTCAAAAA
>WYDE02069898.1:0-18138 GCA_009867175.2 Adela reaumurella
CCAGTTCAGTGTAGACGGCTGGAATTGAGGGAAGTGCTGACATGGAACCTACCTACATAATTCACCAAGGTGTTAAGGATAACATCACTCGTACCAGTAAAAAGCTCGTGCATTAGGTGGTGTAGCCATCCGTGTCAGTTAAAAAAAAACAATTGAAAGTATTTGATAGATTAGTTGTACAGAGTAAAAAACATTAATAGCACATCAATAGATACCTATAAAGAGTGTCTTCTTCATACAACCGCGCGGCGATACGTACAACACAATATATTCACACTGAGACCGCTCACAGAACGCGTTCACGTACGCTCCGTGTCTGAGCACAAAACCGGTGTAAGCCGGCTCAGCCAGTGCGTAGTCGCCTCCACTGGCACGGGCGGTCACAGACGTATCAGCTAATACGTATGTGTGGGCGGTAGTGAGAATGTAGTGGTGTACCTGCCACTGCGCGCTTGTATGAATACGACCCTTAACTGCATGGGTACCTACCCATGTGCTAATAGTGCTTTCACACAAAAAAAGTTTACCTTAGTGTTGCCATAATAGGCAACCCAATTTATTTATTTATTATTTGTGTAGAAGAATATATTGTGGAGATAACATAAAATGTTTTAGGTAAAAGAAATATAAGCTGTGCGTGGTTGCAACGGGCGCCGCTGCTTTCTGCTGGCATGATTGATGACACAATAAATATTTTATTTCCTTCACCAATTTATTTCATCCGGCTTTGCCGTGCGTCGTCCGCGTTAATAACCGTCGAAGTTACGCTTTTTGCCGTTTTAATTCGGCGGGGGCGCTGCGACAATACGCAGATCCCTTATGAATTTTTGTTTGTGGTTTGGGCGCCGAACAATCGGCGCGACGCGCCTGTGCAAACACCGCCGTGCGCAATCTCCATGAGCAAACAGCTAGCGATACACAACGGAGATGTTTGTGCCAAAATACAGCAACGACGAGACGTGTTATGGTTCTATCGAAACAATGGCGGCGCGCCGCCCGCCCTCGAACCGCCGCACCCCGCCGCTCAGCAAAGCCGCGCCCGCGAGCGACAGTTGCACTTGATGCTTGGGCGGGCGGGCGGCCACCTCCGTTGCCCATTTCATAGGTACCTACACATTTTTTTTATTGAAACTGACACGGATGGCTACATCACCTAATGAACCAGTTTTCTGGTATAAGTGATTTCAGCCTAAACACCTTGGTGACTTATCAGGTGCCATTTCTAGCCAGTATGATAGAAATAAAGAATTAACACTAATATATTATTATTAAGGTGATCCCTATATTTAAATGAATTATATTTTTTTTTTTTATCTTAACTGACTCAGAAGGCTACAACACCCAATACACCAGTTTTTATCTGGTACCAGTGATATCAGCCTAAACAACTTGGTCAGTTATGTTAGGTGCCATGTCAGCACTTCCCTCAATTCTAGCCGGCTACACTGAACATGACGGAAAACACCAACTGTATCATTATAATTTATTTGTGTAGTAAATTTGTAATGTGTTGTGTATAATTGTTTTACATGTATTTATAAATATGTTGTTTAGTAAATATATATTGTATGTACTTATACAATAAAGAGCTACCAAATTAATTTTTCTAGTACGCCTACATGCTCACTACTACATCCTAAAGGTTAGTTTTAGAGGAATGCCCATGTGGCATTAAACTCGCCTATTTGTAACCCTGTAATATGGTGTACAATAAAGAATTCATTCAACTGTATTTCATAGCCGCTTCGACCGACCTTCATTCATTGCGGTGGAACCAACCCAGGCGGGTTTAACCCTATCACCATGTAAGGAGAGGGAAGGGACCTACAGTTTAACGTGGAATCCAAACCACAACCAGCGTCAACGGTCAAGCGGTTACCCATCCAACCTGAACGCGCTCGGCATTGCTTAACTTCGGTAATCGAATACCGCATACCGCAACTACTGAGTCAACGACGCTGATAGAATGCGAATCTATAAAGATTAGAATCGCTTACTGAATATTATGGTGGTAAAAAAAAATCCTTTTCGTACATTCCGGCTAAGCACGAAAACACTTTATTCTTTATCTTCTAGTGAACTAACTGGATAATGATGTCACGGAGCAAGTAGAACATAACCTTGTCGAAAGTGTTAAAACAACATTATACAATGGTTCGTTAGTTATAAAATGTTATTATTTACTTAAGTCAAAATGAAACTATTCAATCTCTGTATAAAGAATAGTCTTTTAAAAGCTTCAAATTTCAATACGTTTTTGTCTTAAATCGAAAATACCTGTTTGATTTAGGCCCTTTTTTAAAATGGCGAATCGGGTCGTGACAAATCTCCTTAAAACATTTATGAATATTAATATTATCGCGCCGTAGCAGCACCGAAGTGGCTCTATCTTAAATACAGCATTTTCCATTGACCTCAGTAGCCGTTTGAGGCTTCGAAACACGCCAGTCACTCTGTTATGGGCCAAAGGCTGTCTGCCTTCACAGCGTGGTAAATGTTATGAACGCGTGAACCTGTGGTCGAGTGGCTATAACATAGGTACTCTTTACCTAGTACATATTTTCAGCGTCAGTCTCAGAGGCGCCATTTTGCCTTTGCTGCTGGACATATAAGGCCGGTGAGTTGTAAAGCCACGGATTATTTACCTAAGGACCCGACACCGGAACGCTTCCCGTACTAGTCAGTTCAACCGCGAGGTAGTTAAAATACGACTCTCTCTCGCTCTCGCTCGAGCGCGTAACTCCGGCAACATCTCCTGGAGGATGACGATTTGTGCCGTTTTTAAGTGCCCAAACAATACAAAAACGTCAGGAGTTACTAAAGATGGCATATCCTTCCACAGGTAAGTATTTTAATACTTCTATGTTCCGCGCGCCTAGCAAATTTTTTGCGAGCCCGATTCCCATACATAGAGCGGCGCGTGTCGGGTCCATAGTTTACCTACCTAGTCCGTGGCCCGTGGATGCAATCCCTTCCTAGTACGCGTTGTGCCGAGGTAGAAAGGGGGACGGCAGCGGCGGGATTCCTAATAGATAGGAGCGAAGCGACAAAACCAATCTCTTTCAGTTTTTATAGCACGCTTCAGCCCTTGTTCTTTTCTCCGCATTTGTGTTTCAATTAATACCTATATAAATAATATCGAAATAAATTTGACCTTCGCCTAATTTATAATGAAATATGACCTGTGGATATTTTTGGCTCGTCCCATATTACATAGTAACATATGACGGGTCTTATAGTCTCACCCTGGGTGTGCGTAGTAGTAGTAGTCGTTCTTATGTGCAGACCGATCTCGACAAAATTTTGCACGCAGCTTCTCTTAGTGAACTCAGAAAGAATCGGAGACCGCAACTCACGTAAATTGCTGTTTACACTTTTTTTGGGTTCTGTAGGGGCGATAATTTGCAGCGTAAATACTTGTTGTATATATTTGAAATGCAAATAAAGAATCCGTGCTTTGGTGACACCGTAGTTTGATGTCGATATAGTAAGGACAGCGGATGGGTGAAAAGTTACCAGTCGCGATCATCACTTTCCACTTGTTTCTTTTCTTTCTTCTTTTGCAGCCATTTTATCGCGAATAAAATGGCTGCAAAGGCTACTGCTGGGTATAGCCTTCTCTCATTTACATACACTTCCACTGTGACCAACCGACTTGGAAGTGGGTTTCCTCACAATGTTTTCCTTCACCGCTTGTTTACATGGAATAAAAATTACATTTTCCAAAAAAAAATATGTATAGTTTAAAAGCGTTACACCGGAAATAGAGACGAATTCGAGATCTCTTTCTGTCATATTGACGCCGACCATAGAGTAAGAGGGACTTCGGAATTTTATCTCTTTCCACTGTAGTAACGTTTTGAAAATACACGTGTGTACAAATACTACACGCACGTGAGTAGGTATATAAATAATGAATTCTTGGGATGATCTGATTCAGTACTCCAGCAAGAAATAAGCTCATGAAGATGGCGAACCTTGCTCAGCTTCCTGCAGATTTTGGAGTAATGGATTACTTACCTACTCAAAAGGATGAGTACAGGAATCCAAACCCTTGTGTGCTGAGTCCGGTAAGAACTTGACACTCTTGTTACCTACTCGAACAAACAAGATATTAGGTAACCATGGGAGCATACTCTGACTTGGGTTGTTGTGTTGTTTCAGATTTTTATTAAAGTTGTGTTTTGTACCTACATTTATAAGTATTTTTTTCATCGGAAATTTTCATTGGTTTTTCCTCGCTAAGCATGCAAGTCGCTTACTGAATATATATCAGAAAAATCGGAAGAAGCAGGACAACAAATAAAAGTAAACACGTCCGACAATTTGAAAAGAACACGTCACAGTCATGGTAGCGAAATATTTTTTTTTATGTTTTTCTTCCCATCATGGTTGGCTCTCACCTCTTATGTCGCACATCGTGAACAGTGACGTGAGCCCAAGTCACCTCAATCCTTACGGAGTATGGTGCCATGACAGGGTAGGTATTTCCCTTTATCCTTCAACCTACACCTGCATTTTACTTTTTTCAAAACAATTTCGATCATTTACTTGACAGACACCATTTGAACGGCTATAACTAGGCAGGTGTTAAAATTTAGAAGAAATAACTGTTAAAATAATTTGGGTCCTAAAGCAAATCGTCGACTACACGCACGCAGAGTCGAGCCGAATCGAATTAGCATTTTTATGGTTCCGTACCAAAAGGGTGCCAAAGGAAGCCAGCCTATCTGTCAGTCTGTCACAGAGCTGTATCTTTTAAACCTGAATACCTACTTGAAATTTTCACAGTGTACTTTATTTTTATTATATATATTTTATTATAGCCGCTATAACAAAAAATAATAAAAATCAAATAAAGTAAAAAATTAAGGGGAGTTCCCATACAAGAAAACATTTTTTTTTACCAGTACAGAACCCTTCGTGTGCGAGTCCGACTCGCACTTGGCCGATATTTTCCAACACGCATCGCGGCTAATTGACCAGTCGTCTATTAAGAATGTGCGCAATGCTACGTATACACAATGGATAACTCGGACAAAGAGAGGGTGTTATGAAATTATTTTTGATGAAGATGAAAAGGAAAAAAAATTATATTCAATATCATATTATGTAAATAATATATTTACCGCTCCAGACTCGTGGTGCATATGTACATTAGGAGCACACAATACCGCGTCGACTAATTATAGAGCGCGCCATTTGGAACCGAAGTGCATCTTCGCAGAAATTCGGCTGTTGAGTGATTCAAAAATGTGATTCGGTGCACCACCACTGCGATTTGGCGCGTCGCTATTCGACGCATCTTCATAGTAAACATTTTCAATTGATTCGGCTCGCTCGACTCGGTGCGCATGGTCGACACTTACCTTAATACGGAATTTCTTGGTATATATATATATAACCATTCCATAGATATTTTTAGACCTAAATTCTTAATTTTCTGATGGCATCAATCTTTATCTTTGGAAATAGTTATAATGGCACACAAGCAGGCTGTAAATTTTTGATCATTTATTTATTTTCAGTTAACAATGAAATCTGTACATTGGCTGACAAACCGTGTCATATGTTCGGACTTGACTCAGAGTCACGGCACTGCACCACCGAAAGGGTTCTATCAGTGCCTGGACACACACACTCCCATCCATCACATTCGTAGATTAAAGCATTTTCGTTATCAATCCGTTGATCCTGCAACTGGTTTGCAAAATTTTCCTGTTGCACATTATTAATAAAATAAAAATTCCAAAATAGAAAAGAAATGGTTTTATTAAAAAAAAACTAAACCAGAATAAATATTCAACTACTTACATACAAGCAGAAAACGTATGTTTCTCGAACCATCAATTTAAAATTTCTTAATATAGCGGCGCCAAGAAGTTATGATACCGTGGCAAATATGCGCAACTTTCTGCATTGGTAAAGACGAAAGTATGAAGATGGCGTCACTAGCGCCGGTCGTGTAGTGTCGTGTATCATTACTTGTTGGTCAATCTATAGTACGGCATTGTTTAGCCAAGTATTGAGTCGGGCTAAACATACTAAGTACTGTAATAGTTGTATTAATTTTAAGCTGCATTTTACAGTATCCACTCGCTAAACAAATTTAAATTGTTTCAACTGTCCGACTCGGTTTCCACATTAACTCCATGATATTTGCTTTAATTTTGTCAAAGACAGAACGACAGAACGCCACTGTTAAACAAAGTTAAAAGAGTTATAGACGCCATTAACATTTGGGACTGGTCAAAAGCTGCAATCTGTCATTCAATTTGAAAATATGCGGTAGTCTGAAATTTATGTTAAAAATTCCTATCCACATCGCCGAAACAGATGTCATCGCAATGTGCTCAGGTTATAGCACTACCATAGGTAGCACCTCTCTAGACTTGTATTCAAAAATTCACATGGCGGGGAACCCTTTAATAGTCGGTATACAAAAATTCCCTATTTTCACACTACTATGCGATTACTATAAGAATAGAATTGGCTGTTGACTAACTTCACTCTAATCCGCGCGGAAAAGTGTGGTCTGCACGTCCTCAAGGATTTACACGGGAAGCATTATACATATTTTCAATTTCATACTTCCGCATGAAAGGACAATTCCAGGTCTTTTACTTCTCCTTTTGTTTTTCTAGCTAGATGAACAAGACACAACTGAACATGATTTTTTTCATTTTTTCAAATAACTTTTAGATAAAACAATGAGCTCTTTTGATAGTTCTTTAAAATAGGTACTGAACTTTAGACACTTAGAATCAACAACTCTTAAGCTCTATAATAAATATTTAGTTATAACTAATTATCCTGTTTCTGTTTTTCTGAAATATTTGATTTTGTATAATAATTTTTTTTCCACACCTTACTCAAGTATGACTGACGTGAAGTTAGTTTGACAGTTCAGCGTCACAAAATGGCACCAGTCCCGTCCTATTCTTATTTTAATCGCATTGTACACACCTTTTTTTAAAGGTATTTTTTATGACTGAGGCACAATATATATGCATATTTGGCCCACAAGCTTTTAGAAATAATTTAAGCCGCATAGGAAAATCAAATGCACATACAGACATACATACCATCACGCCTCTTCCCAGGAGGGGTAAGCAGAGACAATGGAGCACCATGTGACACGTTCCTGACACAAAACCAAATGAGAATGTTTGCAAAACTAGCCCTATATAACTTGACCAGTCTAAGGGCTGGAATCTACTGCAAAATATAATACCATTCTTTGTCTATCGATCATACTGTTTTTGTTTGTAATCGCTCATACCGGTTTTGTTTGTAAAATGTTATCATTTTCTATACAAAGTATAAGGTAAACGAAGTGTTGATTTTTTTTATTTCTGAACTTGGAAGACTGACTTTCCATACAAAATTCACAGGGAAGATAAGATCGAAAAAATCCAAAAAATTTATAGAAAACGATAACATTTTACAAAAAAAAAAGAGTAAGTATGATCGTAATAATTTTTTTTTCTTACCAAAAAAAATTGCATGATTGATAAAAAAAATTGTCGTTTTATATTTTGCAGTAAGTCTTGTTATTTTGGGCAACTTTTTCAAACAGATAGATGGCTTTCCAGTGCGGCCTCCGACTTTCGGAGTAAATGTTTTGTGTATTTAAAGTTATAAGTAAAGACACTACAATGAGCTTCGTTAGCTCAGTTTGAAGGTATTCATTTACATTATAATAACATATATATAAAATAGGCAGAATACCAGTAATATTATCATTAAGAATTATACAATAAAAAAAAATAAAACATTTTATCGCTACAGTAAAGGTAGCAATGTAAAAATGTATGATGTTTTCCCAAATCAATGCAGTTAGTACCTAATTAATCACAATTTAAAAAAATAAACGTAAAGTAAACAGTGTTAACATAATAAAACAAAAATAAGTAAAAGTTTAAATAATCACGAAACTAAGTAACAAATTAAACCATACTAGGTATAACACGTAATAATGTTGATAAGTAAGAAATTATATAATATCTTAAAGGCATTAAAGTAGCTAAGTCAATGCAACGTTAAAACTTATACCTACAAAAAAATTAAGAGAAACTGAAAAGGCAAATGATGCATATCAAAAATAGGTTTTTGACAGTTAACAGGCAAGCACTGAGATGCCAATCAACATGGATCCAATTCATGGTCCGTTCATACATACATTTTTTACATTAAATATCCCGAATTGCCTCTGTTTCCACTATCAGTTGTTCAGTTCAGGTGACTGTAATTGTATCCGTAATCCGGCAATGTTCAGCATCCCTCATGATTTTATATAAAGTTCATAAAGGAAAGATACATTCAATACACAACAAAAGTATTAGACTTCGCCCTGTAAATAAGCATTGATGCGTTTTTATCCGCATACATTTTAATTTATTTATATCTGTATTGACATTTCAGAGACCTTAGCTATTGTAATACCCTTAGGACGTTTGTGCACTTGCGACGATACGACACGACAAAATGCGGTCACGACTCCGAGCAGCACACATTTCTATGGACCGTTTACTCACGCAACGACAACGCACAGTACGACACACGTTTTCCAAATGACTTTTTGGCTATGTCGTCCGTGCCGCTATGTCGTTTCATTTTTTTGCGGTACGACATAGCGGCTGTATGAAACAAATAGGAACTTGCTGACGACGCACCGCACGATACGACACAACTAATCTGCGGCTACTCATTGTGCCTCTGTGTGAACTCTGTCGTTGCGGAATCGTCTCTCGTAGAAAAACATATGGACGACATGTCGTGTGCAGTGTATCGTGCGTTGCGAAACGGGACGGCAAATTGTGTCGTGTGGTCGCAAGTGCACAAACACCCTTAAACTTTGAAAAAGTTACATTTCTAGGACTTAAATAACACGTATAGATAACTGAATGTAGATGTGTGTATGTATCTATTACGTATGATATAATTATATCATACGTTACATATAATATTTCAAGTTTGATAACAGGTGAAAAAGACAGCAACAGCTCATTAGTCGTTATTTTATTTCAACAATAAATAAAAATTAAGAAATTGAATGATGTAAATATTAAAGGAATTAAAAGTACTTAAATTTATCAACGTAACAATAAAAATTAATAAATTAAATTATTAAAACATGAAAGTAATCAAAAGTTAGTAACATAAAAAATTAATAAAAATTATAAAAATACAAAAAATTCAAGAAGGAAATGCGCCAATCATGGCACACTGAGTTTTCCCAACTAATTTTAAAGCGTGTGACAGATAACACACGCATGTGTTGCAAGTATACACAATCATTAGGTACTTTAATGTGGTACTAATAAGTACATTTTTATAGAGAATTCTTAGCTGGTATCAGGAGCCCCATTGTTGGCTCATGATGGATGACGCATATATGCATGAGTGTCTCCAGACTCGCACAGTGCAAGAAGCTCAAAATTACTGTGAAGCGATGACTCACGATTAATTAACTTATAGTCCAGTAGACCCACCACCAGACTCCCTGCACATTTTAGGTTAAACTTTTTTATATTTTTGAAATCTATTGAGATGTTATGGATGAAGATTAGCGTGGGTGACACTTTTGTAAATTGGACGTTTGTCCACCTGGTGGATGGTCTTCGCGATATGAGAAAATGTAAATATTTCCCAAACCACTTGAAAAAAATTCATGTTTAAGGTACCGTTAGATAGGTATTAAATTACCCCACAAGTTTCTATTTTTACTTTCTTCAGTATCTGGCTTTACCTGGAAAATACAGCTCACGGAATAATAGCAATTTTCATTTTTCCAACTTTTCTGACATTTTTGGTTACTGATCTGCCCACAATATCAAATACCTACCTGAAAAGCATTATCATGAAATTACCTAAGGACTGATGAAAACCGCATCAAATCGGTTCAGTAGTACGGTTGGTTATGCATGCAGTACTTGTTTCAGCACAGCAGAAAACGAAATAAAGATATACATTTTTTCGACTTTTTGGACATTTTTCTTTACTGTTAAGCCCACTGTGCACCTACCGTGATGGTACCTTAGCGTTAAACTATTATCTGGAAATTCCCTAAATAATGGTGTAAACCACATCACAGTGTGCCGTGTGGGGCCGGTACTTAAACGAATGACCCCACTGCATCTCTTCCCATGCATGTCGTAAAAGGCCACTAAGGGATAAGGACAGTGCTAAAGGGCGACAGGCTCGCCACCTCTCACCTTGGCACGGTACTTCTACGAAGTCATGCAGTAGGTGGGTGTTCGTGCCTTACATGCTGCTTGATATCTTGTCCGAACATCTTGCGAAATGTGGTGGTCGCTGTTGTGTTGTCATAGATTACTAATATACTCTGGTGTTGTGCTGGTATTTACCTGAGTTGTTGCAGCACCACACCGAATGCTCTTCTTACCCCGATTCTCGGAATTTAGCGTGAGTGTTATGTATGTACGTATGGCTTTGCAAATTAAATTTTGTAGTAGATATGTATGTATGTATGTTAATCATGAATAACTAAAAATTTAAATTCCATCCAATTTGTATTTATTTTCGTAGAAATAAATATCGATTCTAACGAGTTGTGCCATTAATCATCGCTTTGGAAACTATCCAAAATATGATTCAAAGCGGAAATGACTCCTCCAGCAATATTCGAAATACCAAGACTACTGATTCCTCCACCCTCGGCTCCAATATATCTCTAAGTGGTCGAGGCTATTTTCAGGCACTTTCGGAATGCCCGCTGTTAACTGCACAACGCGTGCGGACAGCGTGACGAATGGGATTTTTTCTACGTCTTTGAAAAGATCCAGACGGTGGTCATTTGGGAGGTTTCGAGAAAGATCTGAGTGAGAGAGATACACTTTACTAGAGAAAATTGGAATGAAATATAGTGAATGCGCCACATAATTATGTATGTAAAATCACACACATAGTTCACAAGTTATCCTTTATATCCCCTTCATTAACCACGATAAATTCATACTGAGACATGGTAATGTTATTTATATAAAACTAATCTTCTAGCTAGTTACATAAATCATCATATCACATAACTATGAAATAAATTGAAAATTCATTTGAATATTCATAAAAAGGCAAATTAAAGAAAATAAAATAAGAAATAGCAATCTTGAATAACGGAGTAAATATCAGAGTAAGTATGTAGTTCTGAAAGAAGGAAGTTTAAACGTGGTAGAAAAGAATTAAATTTTGAAATGACAAAAATATAATTTTTAATTGACGTTATGAAATTTATTTTGCACCCATAACTTACTTGTTCCAGATATGAATTAGTGTTAATTAGTGTATAACGCGACTGTGTGTTGCCAAGTGGGACGGGTTAGGTTAGTTTATATTAAGTTAAAAATTCTCCAAATAAATTAGCTCATAAACTTTATTTATTTATTTTATTTTAGACAAGCAGCCTGAGCTGATGTATCTAAATCAAGTTCATTGTTCATAGTTCAATTTGTACATATTTGTAGTTTGTTTTTTAACTTATTCGGCTTTAGTTCATTTAGTCACTTTATATTTTTTCTCATGAGTGTCGGTTTTTAAATTGGTTTACGTTAATTGCACAGATAATGTCCTCGGGAAGTTGGTTCCAATCTTCAACAACTCTGTTATTTATGAAATGCTTGCGTGTGTTGGTCTTGTTCTCTGTTTTGTTCAGTTTTAGAATTTAGCCAAGGATGGAGGTGAGTATTTTGATTAAGGTTGAACCTTTCCTCCATTTCTTCACAGTTGTATTCATCAGTAAGAATTTTATAAACGTCAATCAAATCGCCCAGTATTTGTTTGAGGACTTTCAGTATTTTTTCCAAAGACACTGTCTTCAGCTGCTAAAGGAATTTTGGTAAACTTTCGTTGTACATGTTCAAGTAGTGTGATGTGTTTGATGAAGTAAAGTTGCCAAACCTGAAAAGCATATTTTGAAGCAGCCGTACACATGACTTTAAATTTTTATTGCGACTTCCGTGATGAGGAGGAGGTCACTAATACGATAAATAAGCCCCGCGCTTAAGACGTGACAGATGTTGATTTTCTCCATACAAATTCGTCTTTCGGGTTTACTTTTTCCCAACCACTAAACGTCGTCCGATTTTTATATTTTTTTACTGTTGTAATAAGGAGTATCTAGTCTACGTACCTGTTATTTTGATATACTTAAGCAATGATAATGATAAAGCATAATGAAACTAATATTTAAAATTTCAATGTTTTGTATGAAAAACTAATTTTAATTTATCTCCGATATCTTACATTTTATCTAATTAAAAAAGTGACAGGTACGTAGATTGGACTATCCTTATTACAACAAATAAAACATTATACCAATCGGACAACGTTTAGGGGTTTGGGAAAACATAAATGCCGAAGGTTGATTTTGCAACCTCTGTCCGCTCTTAAGGAATCATAATCCAACACCTTCCTAGGATAAAGGTGCGTACGAGTATCTACATTATGTGAATATTAAAATCTGTAATGGGTCGTTTTTTGTTTATACTAAAAATATGGATTTAAAAAAGACATACCGACAGGATAGAGAAAGGTATGCTCAGATGGTTTGGAAAAATGGAAAGAATGGATGGCGAGAGAATGAGCAAACAGATATATCAAGTGAATGTAGAGGGGTCGAACGGAGCCGCCCTAGGCCAATACCAGGGCCAAAAGGGTAACCTTTTTTCGAAAAGGGCAAGTTCGCAGCACCCGTAATCGGCACGCACGTATGAAGGGATGAATGACCGTGGATCATGCAAAGAATATATTATTATCTCAGGATCGTAATTGTCGCAGTCTACCCCTTTGCGAAAGAGGCGTGATGGTATGTATGAATTCTAGTTATACTTATTACTCTATCTCATTTGCAGCCATTTTATTCGCCCCACCGCTGGGTACAAGCCTCACTCATTTACATGATATGAGAGGATTTTAGTTCTATACTTCCACGGTGACCAACCGGTATGGAAGTGGGTTTCCCCGCGATGTTTTCCTTCTCCGGAGTGTCAGAGACCATTTAGCACAAACTGTAAAGTTATATTATTTTATGCTCCCAGTGAGTATCGAACCCGCACCTCCCGATTGATTGAGAGGCGTGCTCTTGCCAGCTCGGCCAATCTGACACTCACACTGACACAATCTGACACTCACACTGACACAATCTGACACTCACACTGACACAATCTGACACTCATACTTACAACAGTTAAACAAATTGTCTGTTTCGCGTTCCCGGTCAGCCATTTATTGAAGTTATCTCACACACCCTGCTTACGGGTTTAAACTTAAAATATGTTTAAAATTTACGTGGAATGAACATGACGACGAAATCAAAAGAGCTGTATCTGCGAATAAACGTCATAAAACTATATTATTACATGTGTGACTGTTATTTATTTATCACAGCGTAGGCCGGTTATTAATTCAGTAAAGTCTTATTTTTTTTAATATCACTGAATCGTGGCAAATTTCGCATAATTAAAACTCGAGAGGTCGTGGGTACGATACCTGGTATGTGCACAATTTTTTCGAATTTTTAAATCTTGGTTATACATATATTCATACATAACACTCGAGCTGAATACCGACATTCGGGGTAAGCAGAGAAGTCGGTGTTGTGCTGCAAGAACACCCGGTAAACTACAGCACAACACCGACCAACACATTTCGCAAGGTATTCGGATTATATACATACATACATATCACTCACGCTGAATCCCGAAAATCGGTGTAACCAGAGCAATCGGTTTTGCGCTGCAAGAACTAAAAATTACGACACAACACCGACCACCACATTTCGAAAGATATTCGGACAAGATATCACGCAGCATGTGAGGCACGAAGTCCCACCTACTGAATGAATGGGTAGAAGTACCGTGCCAAGGTGAGAGGTGGCGAGCCTGTCGCCCTTTAGCACGGCATCTTGTCCTTATCCCTTAGTCGCCTTTTACGACATGCGTGGGAAGAGATGCAGTGGATTCATTATTTTAAGTACCGGCCCCACACGGATTATATCTCCGTTATAATATGCGTAATATTCATCATCATCATCATCATCATCATCATCATCATCATCATCATCAGCATTTAACCTGCAGTGGGCTGGACACGTGAGCCGCGGGCATGACGGCCGTTGGAGCACGCGCGTCCTACACTGGCGACCATGGACAGGTAAGCGAAGTGTGGGAAGAGCACCCGCTAGGTGGGACGACGACATCAGGTACGTCGCGAACAAACGATGAATTCGTGTTGCCGAGTGCCGGGAGGATTGGAAACAAATTTCAGAGGCGTATTTATGTAATATTATACACTATTCTCTATTATTCTTATGTAGTATTAGTTAAGTCAACATTGCATACATAATTTTAATAAGTAATTTTGAGTAAATTAACATTTATTACTCAAAAATAACACATTATACAACTAAAATTAAAAACTATATCTAATAAGAAAGTAAACTAACCTAAGGATAAATAAAATAAGCTATAAAAAATATATCACTCAAATCTGCGGGGCTCCCTGCTTGAGCAGTAGAAGCCAAGCACGCTCGCTGCGTTACCCGTTTGAATTTCTATGGAAATTGGCCGTATAAAGAAGGCCTTGGCGCACAATTAACGTTTGTATTGTTTCTTCCAGCAATGGAATTGTCGACTGAAGCACGTACGCACAATGGACGTAGTCTCGGTTCGAGCACTAGTCTTCCCCGACGATTGTCCTGTACCATGGAGATACTGTGGCTCTTCGGAATCCGATACCCAATCACGATGTCTGTCATTTTCCCGTAATGGCAGTCGGCCGGATCAGAAAGTAAAATAAATGCAAATTCATTCAATTCGGAAAAGCTGGGACCCTTTCCGGTTTTCCGAATTGGTGCCGACAGACAACCTTCGAAATACTGTACTGGAGTATAATATTGTGCATAGGTACAAGGGTCGGTGTTACTGCAAAACATTGTATGTGAAAAAAATACGAATTTCACTTTGTGATGTACTTCATTAGCTCTGAATGAAGGTCGGTCGAAGCGGCTATGAAACATAGTTCGTGTTTTCCGTCCAGTTCAGTGTAGCCGCCTGGAATTGAGGGAAGCTCTGATGTGGCACCTACCTATATTATTCACCAAGATGTTTAGGCTGCCATCACTGGTACCAAAAAATGGTGCATTAGGTCAATAAAAAAAAGCTCTCGTGCCAATCTGCTATGTTGCAAAATATCGTACATAAAATTTTATTTTTTAAATTGCAGATTAAATAACTGGCATGTTGGCAAAACCGTGAATTAAAATTGGATATAAATTGATATAGAAATATTGGGCACATTAGCCGACATAGCTCTATATTTTGACATATGACATATTGTTGGTTCATTATCTTCATACATGCAGTAAGATGCTTAAGGAACATTCAAGACGCAGCCACTTGTTACACATATGCATACATACATACATACATATCCCTCACGCTGAATCCCGACAATCGGGGTAAGCAGAGAAAATCGGTGTTGTGCTTCAAGAAATCCGGTTAATTACATATGTACCTCTTAAAAGATCAAAATATCCCAAAAGTGCATACTTCTCTAGTTTCAAATGCAGTATAGTTGTCTTGAGTGAAATTGCTGGTTGTTTTACGAAAATTTTCGTAGGTACAACTGATTTGATTTTTATTTTGCGATTTATAAGTTTTTTATTGTACTTATTTATAGTAAATTACTTTATAAATAAAATTTCTTTAAAATTTCAAATTTAATAAGTATCAATTACTGTATCATGAAAATTATCGTATCTCAATATTTCAGACCCATCTTCAAAATCAAATAAGTCGTATGTCAGCCTAATTCAGTTAATGTCGAAATTTCCCCCTTATTGAATGATTTTTGTGTGTACATAGAACGCAATTTATTAAAAAAATTCATACAAAGTTAAATTTTTTTTTTCTCACGTCCCGAAAAGTTGGCAAATTTTGACATAGGAGCTATTGCATTAACACCGACGATAGTTACCTAGTAACTACATATTGTGTATTTAGCTACATTTGTTTTATGAAAAAAAAATATAATTAACCGATGAATCGAAGAAATTATGGACAGATGAACCGATAAACCGATGGATTATGGATCGATGGAACGATGGATAGATATAGTAGTTGTCACTCAAAATTCTGAGATCTTGTGAATGAAATAATTTTTTCTAAAGCTATTTTTGCTAAAAAAAAATCTGTGTCTCTAGAAAAATTTCAAAAATTCTGTTCGATAAGGAATGTATAATGTAAACCTTCTCTATTCACTGTATTTTTTTATGCATCAAATGTTTCTGGTTATTTATTTTTTCGCGTAGAAAAATTGTACGATTTTGGCAATATTACTGCCTACGGCGGTTTAAATCTTGGTGTATTACGTAATGTCATGACAGCGCTGCCCCCAAATCGACCCGGCGGCTACCCTAACAGGCCAGTACCTGGACGCTAAACACGTTATTGTCCTCATTACTGCACACGCCCACCCCAACGTTCATCCTCTCTGTGACATATTTCGAACTATGTTTCCAATCCAAATTCAATCGGTTACTGATGAAAACAGATATTATATCGTAGCGGTTAACTTTCCCACGGGAACATTCCGGTTATCGGCTCTCGTTAAAACTTCTGCTGTATTATCGGCGAAAACTATTCGCACGGAAAATCCATTTCGGCGAAACGTACCTATACTCCTGGAAAATTTCACATAATTACAGAACCTAACTGACTTTTGGGAGTTCTAGGAGCTCCATGGGACGACCCAGCATGTACATAATTGAGTTAGACAAGAATTAAAATTCTGCTGAAGTAATACCGCGATATAATTTTTTCGTTAATGAACTAACAAATAAGATATTCTTAGGTTTTAAGAAACTGTTTTCTAAGAAAAGCCTTTAAAAGATAAAAATGACAAATTCGTGTTCGATGTGTTTTTTTGTATGTTGAAACGCGCAGAACACCCCTTTGCCGTCGATACTTTACGCTTCTACGAATCGTTCTTATATCATACTTACTGAAAAGGTGCGAACTGGCTTCCGGTGAACGTCTTTCCCGACGCCTATTAGCCCCACATATTCAAATCGCGTGTAAACAACGACGCGACTTTATCGGATTGTCCGACGTTTCGAACAGAGCGTCTTGTTGTCCTGAGCGAGAAGATCCGGAAGTTTTCAAAATGTTTTTCAGCGACCGCGGTAATTCAAGAAGTATTATTATAAGAAATATATTTTTCTAGATCTTAGAATAAATCAAAGCGCATCGTCCTAATAGCAAAAAAGTGAAACGAAATCTAAAGTAGAGACAGAGAGAACCACGAGTATTCTCAAGAGGAAGATAGAGAAGATGAAGTTGATGATAACGATGATGATGCAGCTTTTGTGTAATTCTATGAAGCACCCATACTGTGAACAATTCGCGAACGAGATTCAGACGAATTTTAGGACGAGCGCGATATTTTATACATTTTAATAAAACCTTCCGCCTCATCTTAAAATGTATTTATGTAATGTGAAGGCCCTTCCTGAAGACCCAGAATAATTTGAAACGCTTCCGTAATCCGACATGTACGGACTCCAACGTTTTTACCTAACCACAGAACGAGGACGATTAAAGCTATGGATCAAAATGAGAAAGTATCGACACTGAGAAAAATACTTGGTTAAATGTGAGCCCATCAAACAGCGTTGTTAAATTAACCAATTGTATATGGTTGTTTTTATCAATCAATATTGTTTTGTCAAAAAACTCGTTTGTTATTTCAACCGCACACTTGGTCACTTTGACAAAGCTACTTAGTAGGCTCACACTTCACCGACATCATTTTAAATTATTATATTTCTCAGTGCACATACACTGCTATTCAGTTGACCAAGAAATTAATATTTTTGAGGTTTCTAAGACGGGATTATAAATTTAATGTTCCTTTTAAAATATATCATGATATTTTCTATAATTTTATGAAATTTTGTGACGTGAAATGTTAGATTATTATTCATCTTAATTTGTTCTTTTGTAGTAAATTATTATGATAATACATACATATACATACATACATTTCACTCACGCTGAATCCCGACAATCGGGGTAAGCAGAGCAATCCGTGTTGTGCTGCAAGAACTCCGGTAAATTACAG
>WYDE02069899.1:0-12045 GCA_009867175.2 Adela reaumurella
CGGCGAATTTCTTCGTTTCGTACCTTATCTCGTAGCGATATTCCCAGCATGGCTCGCTCCATGGCTCGCTGGGCGACGCGGAGCTTTTGGGCTATGCCAGCCGTTAGAGCCCACGTTTCACATCCGTACGTCATAACCGGGATTACGCACTGGTCGAACATCCTGATCTTGAGATTTTGCGGCAGTACAGATTTTAGGACGAATTTCAGTTTTCCGAAGGCAGCCCAACTCACCCAGTTGAATGCGTCTTTCTACCTCCTTGAGTAAACCTCGTCGATCTAACCGAAGTATTTGGCCGAGGTACACGTACTCCTCCACTTGTTCGATTGTTTCGACATCGATGATTATTTCAACATTTTATATCTATCAATAAAAACATAATTACTTTTTAATCAAAGCTTTTTCTTTTTTTTATGTTATCATCCCATCATGGCTGGCTATTCATATTATGCCGAGAACTTTTCTACCTCCTTATGTTATGAATGTGAGACATTTTTAATTGATCTCACATGATACATTATTTAGTTTTAATGTTTTCTAATAAGTCACTTTGTACATTTTTGGTTAAGATACATACATACATGTCACTCACGCTGAATCCCGACAATCGGGGTAAGCAGTGCAATTTGTGTTGTGCTGCAACAACTTCGATAAATTACAGTACAGCACCGACCACCACATTTCGCAAGTTATTCGCACAAGATATCAATCAGCATGTAAGGCACGAAGACCAACCTACTGCATGAATGTATAGAAGTACCGTGCCAAGGTGAGAGGCGGCGAGCCTGTCACCCTTTAGCACGGCATCTTGTCCTTATCCCTTAGTCGCCTTTTACGACATGCATGGCAAGAGGTGCAGTGGGGTCATTCTTTAAGTACCGGCCCCACCCGGTTTGGTTAAGATAATATTAATTTAAAATAAATACTTCCTAGTTCACAGTTTTTTTTAAACAAATCTAGTACTTATGTTATTGTTATTTTATACGTTCATAACATCTAGTAATAATGAATATATTTATTACGTAAGAAATATCACAATTCTGTACTATTCCTCTATTTTATCAAGTACACATTTGTGCCAAGTCAACTTTTGACCTCGAATTGTTTTTGTTTTTAGCATAGAAGATAATTTATTATTCATCGGAGTGACGTACATGCCTTAGCCAATTTAATTAATAAATATATTTTGTATGAAACATGTGTGCAAATGGACAGGTTTATTTAAGGGTTGAACTTGAACTTAAAAAAAAAATATTTTGTTTATATTATATACTGCCAGTATGTTTGCTTCGCGGAGATCACTAAAAAAATTAAGAAGTCAGCCAGAAGGTTTTTTTTTTATGGAAACTGGCTACATCACCTAATGCACCAGATTTTCTGGTACCAGTGATGTCAGCCTAAACACCTTGGTAAGTTATGAAGGTGGTACCATGTCAGCACTTCCCTCAATTTCAGCCTACACTGAACTGGACGGAAAATACGAACTATGTTTCATAGCCGCTTCGATCGACATTCATTCAGTAGGGTGGTATAACCCGGGCGGGTTTTACCCTACCACCATGTAAGGAGAGGGAAGGGACCTACAGTTTAACGTGGAATCCCAACCACGACCAGCGTCACCTGTCCAGCGGTCACCCATCCAAGACCTGACATCGCTCGGTAGTGCTTAACTTCGGTAATCGAATACAGAATACCGCAACCACTGAGCTAACGACGCTGATGAACTCAATACGCCCTCTTAATAAACAAACAAATTAGGTCAACAAATTAAACAAAATAGGTTTTTTTTAATTTATTTATTTCACATAATACATATATTCAGTTACAGTATTTCTTACATTAAACCATAATTGTTTGTCTTATAAGAAATACTATTTAAACAAAACAAACATTCGTGACAGGTATCTACGAGTATGTGATACAGGTAGGATATTACTATTTCCTGTAAGCATTTTATTAGGTACATATCTTTTATTTATATTTTACATGTTTAACTAACAGTCTAAGTAAACACCAGAAGAAGTAATGGTTTTCACATGTATCTACACTTAGATTCACACACTATATTTCAATCTGTCTATGAAGGGTGTGAGAATGCTTAATGGTATGAGGGTGCGCATATGTGTGTATGTTCGTTTGAGCCTGGATTCGAACCCGGGACCTTTGGATTTAGCTGCCACTGCAATACCACCATCTAAGTAAGCTACTTTCATGTTTAGCAAGAAAAAACCAACGATAATTTCTAAACAAACAATTACCTAACATTTTGAAAACTTCCGGCTCTTCTCGTGGCGACTTTATCGGATTGTCCGAGCTTAGCAAACGTACTGACGTTTGCTAAGCTCGTAGCTAGCGGACGTCTCCGTGACCATGAACAGGGCGCTCTGTTCGAAACGTCGGAAAATCCGATAAAATCGCCGCGAGAAGTGCCGGAAGTTTCAAAATGTTGTACAGCAACCGCGGTAATTTAAAAAGTAAAAAAAATACCTATTTTATTAGTTTTTATTACATCATTTCTATTCCTAACTCCGCATGCAATATCCTCATTGGGGTTTTATATCATTATGATTTGCAGACGAGGAGATCGGAAGTGAATTCGGAATGAAAGCGTTCATACAGACGGAGGACTTTACCAAGCTGAACGTGAGCTTCGCTCTGGACGAGGGCATCGCATATCCCAACTCCAGCTACATTGTCTTCAATGCGGACAAGAGCACTTGGCGTAAGTGGTCACCATTATTTGCCAGACATCTCAAGTCAAAAGGCCGAAAATTTAGTAAAAAGAAGGGGTTTTGTTTTATAGATTTATACCACCAAACCTCTTCGCAGGAGGGATAGGCCATCGAGATATCTATCTCGATGGAGTAGGCAGAGAAAATTTAACGCGATTTAACACGTTCCTGACATACGTCCATTTAATCATGAGCACTTGGCGTAAGTGGTCACCATTATTTGCCAGACAACTCAAGTCAAGAGGTCGAAAATTTAGTAAAAAGAAGGGGTTTTGTTTATAGATTTATACCACCAAATCTCTTCGCCGGATGGATAGGCCATCGAG
Organism: Adela reaumurella; assembly: GCA_009867175.2. NCBI lineage: Eukaryota > Metazoa > Arthropoda > Insecta > Lepidoptera > Adelidae > Adela > Adela reaumurella. Next base: position 3,059 of record WYDE02069899.1, read on the forward strand.
ATATCTATCTCGATGGAGTAGGCAGAGACAATTTAGCGCGATTTAATACGTTCCTGACATACGTCCATTTAATCATGTTTTGCTGGGTACCAAAAAAATGAGGACAATATGTACTTAGCCAAAATTGTCAATTTTGTACTCAAACCGCAGTTTTGATCGTGAATAGAATTCTTTGGTCCTATATTGGTGAATGTTTAACTAGAAGCGGTTGCCTACAAGAATAAGTTGCCTTCTGTAAGCTTCGCCTATGTACACAAGGTGGGTCACACAGAATAAACTGCAGTTTCGATATTTTTTTAATCTGAAAAGCGGGAAGTTCGAGAATGCTACGTGCTGTTTTTACTAGGCAGGGTTTTGGGTCATAAGTAATTTCACGGGGAAGCAGCAGGAAAACAATTGCACTGGCAACGCGGGCAGTGCGTACACGTTTTACGAGTACTATAAAAATCGTGCCTAAATGTTAGACGTTTCTTTCGAATGCGTATAAATAATACAAATTACACTGTGTATAGAGTGTCCCAGCTCAATTTTTTTTAATACGTGAGCGACCATGTTCCAACAGACAGATCAACCCTGCCATCTCGACTTTAAGGTCGTCTGAGGAAATCTAGGACGGTTGAAAATTTAAGTAAGTCAACGAGTCAGTCAGTGCAGGCTGACCAACGACTATAAACTCCCAAGCAATTTACTACTTGAGCGATCTCTCATACGACACTGCGCAGAATTTACGAAAGGTTCAAATAATATCATTACTAAAGAAAACAAACAACATTAAAATATTTGATTTTGACACAAAATTAAGAAGGATTTTCCCAACGTTTTAATAGGTATAAGATTGTCATAAATACTGTTTATTGCATACATTTTTTTTAAAGTGCATTTTATTATGGTCCACCCTGTATTTTTCTTCACTGTGTACGTACACAGTGAGAAGACATTTACACAGTGCTGTGAATAATTTTAAAGCCGACTTTTTCCAATGCTAACGTATGATTGATTACCTCTCATGCCTGTGATCGAAATATACCCATGACTGCTATTCATTGAGGCACTGATTGAAAGGACTTTAGGTAGATAGTTATTGATTCTGTAGAAGAAGAGACGATGTCCACAATGAAAGAGTATAGTAGCGATTTTTGCATAGGTACACACGCCTAGTAAATAAATGTGACAAGGTTCCGTGATACAAGCTTCTAACGCCTCGTGATGTGCGTTAAAGTCTCCAAGAAGAACCAAGTCCGCAGAGGGGAACCTCTCTTGGAGTTCCTCATGCGTCAGAAATGCAACTAGTCGACCGACTTCAGTTTTGTGGTTTTTGTTAAGTTTCTTGCGCTAGCACCGCTTCTTTTGAAATTTCAGTGACCTTAATTGCCATAACATAGGGTTCAAATGTGAAATTTTCTGCTTCACCGAATCGTGCGTAATAAATAATAAAAATGAAGCTGTTATTGCGTTTTGTGCTTTCAGAATTCAGTTGCACTTGCTATGGAGCAGGTGGCCATGGCTCAACCCTGCCTGCTAATACTGCGGCTGACAAGGTAGGCTGTACCTAGACGAATTTCATACGGCTAGATACACGCATTTCATTTTAACAAACCTAAACGTCCTCATAAGCGCAAATGTACTTCGTACCTGGCCAGCATGAAACACGATGGTAGATCAGCGCGTGAACTCATTGACATATGCAATATGTTTTCTTCGTACTTCGAGTCAGTATATGAGCCATCGTCTTTCAATCCTGAGAACTGGAAACCTCCTTCAGACATGTCTTCTAATAATATCAACATAAACAATGTATACATTGCATACGATTTGAAAATTCTTGCGGGAAATTAAGATGGACGTAAACAAGCGCCGGACCGGATGGTATTGAGCCCTTTTTTCTTTTAGAGACTGCAGATACAATAAGTTTTCCACTCCATATTGCCGAGCGGGCAAGAGCACGCCTGTCAAGCGGAAGGTGCGGGTTCGATACCCACTGGGAGCACAATGCTTATAACTTTAGAATTTTTGCTAAATGGCCGCTGACACTCCGGTGAAAGAAAACATCGTGAGGAAACCCACTTCCAAGCCCGTTGGTCACCATGGAAGTGTATGATTAAAATCCCCTCATATCATGTAAATGAGAGAGGCCTACTGTACCCAGCAGTGGGGCGAATAAAACAGCTGCAAAAGAAAGAAGATGAATGATGCTTAAACTAAATGATGTAAACATGTAAACTTATAATTTCTTGACAAAAAAAAATTATCGATCTTATTCATAATAATCACCCCTATGCCGCCCCGGTGGACTGGGAGGCAGGGGGAAAACACGTGATTTTGTTCTACCCCATATTCCAAGGTTATCTTGGGCATCTAGCCAACATCTAATGATGGCTGAGGTTCCGGTCGGACTGAAAAAAGGGAAGTACCCTGTCATGGCGCCATACTCCGTAAGGATTTAGGTGACTTAGGCTCGCATCACGGTTCACGATGTTGACATAAGGGTTGCGAGCCAACCATGATGGGTTATTAACAATAAAAAAAATTTATATAGGTTCTGGAAGAATCGGAGAGTTCCTACAAGTTGTGATGGTACTAAAATGGCTAATGATGATTGCAGTTCCGTATAATTGTCGACAAGATTATGGACTTCCGCAACCAGCAGCGCGCGCTCATCGCGGACGACCCCTCCGGGGACACCAGCCGCATCGTCACCATCAACCTCACCAAAGTCTCTGTACGTATTCACTCATATTTTACAAATGGATTGTCAATTGAAAATGACAAAGAATACTATTTATATGAAGCAATGACTATTTCATTTATCTACCTGACGCACAACGCGAATAATTCCTTAGGCAAGATATGTTAAAAATCGCAAGCAGCTGCATTTACTTGATCACCTTGTATTACTTGCTTTACTTGATCTTCTGCACCTTAGCTAGGAGTTCTCCTATAACGGTGAAAGGCCGAAGACATCAGGAGACGCGTAATTTTTTCAGGATTTCGAATAAAATTGCTGCAAAAGAAGAAAGAAGAGAAGAAGATACAAAATTATACTAAAATGAATTATTTCCTTTTCGAAATAAATTATTTGAAGATGGTAGTTAATAGCGTACCCATTCTTGAAAAATGCGTAGTACCTACCTCAGACATAAGTAATCAGCGAGTGTCTGTCGATGACATATTAATGTAATCCACTGACTGCAAATTGTTACGCTCAATTCATAAAGGTGCAGAAGAGCACCAGTGATGTGAGTCTGTTGTGTGCACCTTGGTGAATTAGGTAAGTGTCATGTGTGCGCTTAGCTACTCCGAACTGAACGGAAAATATGAACTGTCTTCAATCTTTCTTCATTCAATCCGGTGGTACTACGGATTTGAGAACTTGGGCACGCTGCTCCTCCGCGCGGACGCCCCGGTTTTTGCTGATCTGTGGGTAGTAACAATCAGAGAGGGGAAGAGAGCCACGATAATAACTCAATTTTTACAATAATTAGCGATTTAAGCTTAATTTCATAAAAATGTTCAACAAGAATCGTAAAATAACACGAAATTTGTGGTTTATCGTCCGCCCGCGCTTCCAATGCAGTTTCTGAGTCTATTTTTAGGTCTATTTAGAGTCTATCTGAGGTTTTATTTATGGAGGTATAGTTTTATGACAGAAATAGAATATGCTCACACAATAACTAGAAATTTCAACATGTCCTGCTAATGTTACAGGGTGGTTCTGCGAATAATATCATTGCCAGCTCCATGACAGCCGTGGCAGACATGCGGATCCCCCCCGGCTACAACTCCACTGAATTGAGCGAAATGGTTAGTTTCTAGGTATTTTCTATAAGCTTCCTATTAGTTAATTTCCCTTGCACTGACTTCAGTTACCGTGCGATTTCAAATGTCGTTATTATCTGGTTAGGTTCTCACTGTTAGTACCTGTCCTAGACCTCTGGGTGGCGGTTGGAGGCTTAAAACACATAGGGTCTTGTAAAAGGACAGCGGTAATTCACAGTGTTTTTGTGTGATGCAATGATCATATGGTTTTGAACTCTCTTAGGTTGTGGGTTGAGCGTGATTCTCTGCTCGTATTAGGTTTACGAGATAGACATTTCAGCTGAATATTGATCACCGTTATCAGCAACTACTAGTAGTTATTTAGACAATATACAAAGTCAATCAGCACGACGAACGCGAAGACAAGACAATGTACAAAGTCAATCAGTACGATGGACACGAAGACAAGACAATGTACAAAGTCAATCAGCACGACGGACACGAAAACAAGACAATGTACAAAGTCAATCAGCAGAACGACACGAATACAGCAATCATGATTTATCGATTGGATCGTGCCAACATCAGAAGTTGTTAGCCTGACGCCTATTTTAATTGCATCATTCACTATTATTTAGTTTCCTCATACTAGATCATTGCATACAAAAATATTAGGCAGTGGGACGATTTCTTCATTTGCAGTGCCAGAACCTACGCGGTACAAAAAAACTAAAGTCTAGACCGCGTACACTAACGTTATTCTTCCTTTCCGCAGATAGACGGTTGGATGGTTGCTGGTGGTAACTGCACGCGTACGTTCCTCCTGCAGGACATGGTCTCACCAGTGTCTGCAGTAGATGATTCCAACAGTGACTGGGTCGCCTTCAAGAAGGCTACGGATGCGATGTGAGTGGACATCTATTCATACTTCTAATCGTCTCAGAATTTTAAATAAACCTGCCTACGTTAAATGTATTTTTGTCTTAAGAGACTGAACTTTTAATTTTGCCCATACAAAAAGCGAAACCTATTCCCAACCCCATTTTTAAAGATATGCAGAATTTTTTTTGGCCATATTACCCTCTATCCAGCAGCTAGTACTCCATGTTTTTCAATTTCATCAAAGTTTTTTTATTTATACTTAAATAGTAAAGCTGAATATGCAAGATTTTTAATTAATAAGCATCTGAAACAAAAATGCTTAAAAATCGGTTCTAATAGTAAAAACGCAGAGAATGTGTAAAACACAAGAATTCGGTATAAATTGGTGGGAGGTTATACAACAGGCTACCCCTGAAGAGATTTCGTTACTGGCTGAGCGAAACGCGTGCCGTGTGTTAAATCTACTGCTTACGTGACTTATGTAGAGTGCTCATCAGATTTATACCTCACAAAAATTCCTCCCAACTCGGTCATCCATCATGCCATTGATTAACTATATAAATGCGAAGTGTGTTGAAACATACCCAGGAGATGCATCATTATATGCACTTCACAAGAAAAGACCAACGAAGATTTACGAAATAGACCTGATTACAGCGAACGTGATCTTGATCAAAACTATTGTCCCATATTTCCAAGCACATTCCTGTTTACGTATTATGTGTTATGCAGGGGCATGCAAGTAGTAACCATGACGTCGCCCGGTTCCACGGACGAGCGCTTCGTGCGCACCACCGGCGTCTCCGGCTACGGGTTCTCTCCGATGCCCAACACGAACTACCTCCTGCACACAGTCAACGAGTACATCAACGCACAGACCTTGATCGACGGCAAAGACATCTACTATAACATACTGAAGGCCGTGGGGATTGCAAATTCCAGTTAATATTGCCAATTTTTTAACTGCTACCGAATTGTACACATACCTAGACCAGTTATACTTAAAAAATTATTGCTTTATAATAAACGATGCATTCACCGGAAAGTAAGAGGATATTAATGAGTTCGGGATTATGAGTTCCAACATTTAGAATAATGAGTTCGTAATGAGTATGAAGATATCAATATTATTGTGTGCCCTAATTTGTCGGAAGCCAGCGAATAATGCGCGAATATGTTTGAGCGTCCAGATGCTCAGTCATTCCTTGCTAAACCGATTTAACAATTAAATGCTAACTTGAACCGCGTAAATTATCACTACACTCAAGTAAATATAAATGTTTCAGGCGAACAGCCGTCTCAGCCTGAGCCTGAGTGCAAACCTGGCAAAGGGAAAAAATGTGGCCGACGCCCGCGGCCGGGGCCGCAACACATGAAACCACGCGGTGGCCCACGCGCGGAACTTGCATAACTTTTCAACCTCATTCAGTTACCTCCCAACGGATAGCTGATTCTTCTAAATTTCAACGATTATGTATCTCTCATTTAGAATTCCTTTTGGGACATGACCGATATCAGCTGTGACACAGACAATGCGAACATGCATTCAAAACAAGATAAGGCACTTAAATTTTTCATAAACCTGCCGAAAAAATATATTTTATTTAATGCAATTTATAAATTAATAAAATGATGGCGGTGATGGCGGTTTGAGAAATTTTAACGCAGAACTATCTCGTGAAAAAGAATTCACAGAAGAAAGATAAACATAATATAATCGGAAAATTCGCAGAAAATGCAATGAACTGGCTTCTTGTTTAAATATTGATCACATTTGTATAGTATACGGTATACATATTGTTTTCGCCTTCTAAAAAGGAGCGCGTTCACAATACGGCTGAATTTTGTGTTTTTATTTAATTGAATAAGTAAGGCATTGCATCACATTGATGCGAAATGTGATGGATATTTTCACGATCGGACTGAAGTATGTATAATGAATGATAATGAAATAAATAAAAATAAATAAAGTAAATAATTATGTTTTTGTTTGCTTAATAAAACTTGTTGTTTTTTAATTAATAAATGTATTTCTGCTGTTTGTGGCGTTTATTTACATTAAATTCTTTTCTTTTTAACCCCTGACCAAAAAATAGTTTTTTTTTTTTATGGAAACCGACACGGATGGCTACATCACATAATGCACCAGTTCTTCTGGTACCAGTGATGTCAGCCTAAACACCATGGTGAGTTATGTAGGTGGTGCCATGTCAGCACTTCCCTGAATTCCAACCGGCTACACTGAACTGGACGGAAGTCCTGCGAAGTTTCTTGCCAGTTCTTCTAGGAAGTTAAGCGGTTGAAACAAAGCAGCCTATGGCATTCTCCGGCCCATAAACTATCTGTGTCAAAAACATATGTACTCATAACGCGTAGATGACAAACAAGCATTAAAGTTCACACGGACGAATTCACGAGCAAAAAAGTAGCCTATATCACTCCCCGGCCTATAAACTATCTCAGTTGGCCGGTTGGATAGAATGAACGTGCAAAATTTCAGCCAAATCGGCCGAACCGTTTGGGAGGAGTCTGTTTGTTTGTCCGTACGACAAACAGACAGACAAACAAACATTAAAAGTTTTTTTTTACCCTAGTCGATTACTAGGCTTCTCTTCGCTCAGCCAATAATTTAATTAATTAATTAATTAAATAATGTGTTAAACCAAATTTCGATTTAAGAGATATCCCAACTTTGATGACTTTCCACACAAGTCGATAAAAAATAGGAAAATCTAAACTTTGAATAAGAAATTATTAAATTTACAACGCGTATGTGTTTACTAATTCGAGGAAGGACCCCCTCCTTAACTATTATTCAAAGAGACCAAAATTAATAAAAAACAATTTATAGAGCGATTTTTTCAAATATTTCAGGTTATTTCAGCGCGCCGAGGAGTATGTGTGGAGTCACAATGAAAGACAGATTGAGAAATTGTGAAAAGTGAGAGAGCGTTGTGGTCTGAAAGAAGATATAGCGACAAGGATTGAGAAAGGAATGCTTCGGTGGTACGGTCATGTTGGAAGAATGGATAATAGAAGACTAATGAAAGAATTTTTTTGTAGCGAATGTGAGAGGAAGAGTCGGGAAGGGTCGCCCTAGACGCACGCACATACCTAGAACAGATCGAGCATGTGCTCCAAAAGGGGCAAGTGCGCAGTACCCGTAACTGACGAGCATGTATGAAGAATATTATGAGAGTGCATGAAGCAGCAGAGGTGTGTCAGGATCGTGGCATGTGGAAATCCGTTGTCTCTGCCTACCCCACTGGGAATCAGGCTTGAGCTATGTATGTGTATATGTATGTACCCTATTATGTATAAAATAATATATAGGGGCATACTTTTCAAGGCCTGTACAGTTTCGTACCCATCGCTCCGGTGAAGGAAAGCACCGTGAGGAAACCCTTCCCATCACCTAATTCCCATTAGGTGTTAGGGGTTACCCGACCAGGTCGGTACCACTGCACCGAATGTAGGATGGTTGAAACGGCAATGTAAATAGTACGTGATTTCCGTCTAGTTTAGTGTAGCCGGACTGAAGGAAGTACCCTGTCATGGCACCATTCACCGTAAGGATTGAGGTGACTTAGGCTCGCATCACGGTTCACGATGTGTGAATAAGAGGTGAGAGCCATCCACGATGTGATGATAACCTGAAAAAAATATATAACTGGCGTGATACGAAACACGCAGATAAGTAGGTGCTCAAATAAGGGGGCGCTTCCCTGAAAATTCGGATGCTTAAAATCGACAATTTGTACCACAGCACAGCACTAACCCTCTTAAGCGTAAATTAAAGAGTTCAATTAACATTCGTGACGAACACAGTTGACCCGATGAAGGAAAACACGACGAGGACGCATCCACGCAGTATTTTCACCATACATTATTTATCACTGATATTTATCAGTATGAAATTTGTTTTATGTATCGTGGTCAGATCGTAGGAATTGAACATATTGTGAATTTTTTCACATTTCATGAAATGGAATGCGCTAGGTTAGGTTAGGTCAGGTTAGGTTAAGTTAGATTACGTTAGGTTATGTAAATGATGATTTTTTCTTAAACATGGTCAATTCGACGATATGGCAGGTTAGATTAGGATACTAAGGGCCGGTACTGTACTGTACCAGGTGGGGCCGGTACTTAAAAGAATGACCCTACTGCATCTCTTCCCGTGCATGTCGTAAAAGGCGACTAAGCGATAAGGACAAGGTGTTGCGACTAAAGGATAAGGATACGATGCCGTGCTAAAAGGCGACAGGCTCGCCACCACTCACCTTGGCACGGTACTTCTACCCATTCATGCAGTAGGTGGGTCTTCGTGCCTTACATGCTGCTTGATATCT
>WYDE02070120.1:0-12043 GCA_009867175.2 Adela reaumurella
CGATATCTTCGCCCATATATATATATATATATAAATATATATATATATATTTTTTTTATTGAAACTAACACGGAAGGCTACCTTATGTACCACCTTATGAATCACCTTATGTACCAATTTTCTGGTACCAGTAATGGTACCCTAAACACCTCGGTGAATTGTGTAGGTAGGTGAAACGTCAGCGCTTCCCTAAATTCCAGCCGGCTACACTGAATTGGACGGCAAACACGAACTATGTTTCATAGCCTCTTCGACCGACATTAATTCAGTGCGATGGTACCAACCCGGGCGGGTCTAACCCTACCATCATGTAAGGAGAGGGAAGGGACCTACAGTTTAACCATATAGGTACTATTTCACTCAGATTAATGTTCATGAATAATTAGATCACGTTTGTATGAGTACTTTTACATAAATAAGACTTTTAGATTTGTCGAAAAATATCAAGAACTTACAGAGATATTGACAATCAAAGTTTGAAGTATATTTAATGTTTACTAAACGGCCGCCAAGAAGGCCGCCGAGGTCACTTTCTTAAAAAGTAGTACATTTTTAGGAACGACTTATGAAGCCCTTTCATTTGATGCCCCACAGGATTGATTTCAGAAAAAAATGATACAACTTTCTGTACTGTGAAAGCACGTACTTCAATGATATCCGTGACATGTGAATCTCTTTTCTCGATAAACACTGCAAAAGTATCTTTTTTCTTTTTTTCTTTTTTATTGAAACTGCCACGGATGGCTACATCACATTATGAACCAGTTTTCTGGTACCAGTGACGTCAGCCTAAACACCTCGGTGACTTATGTAGGCAGGTGCCATGTCAGCGCTTCCCTCAATTCCAGCCGGCTACACTTAACTGGACGGAAAACACGAACTATGCTTCATGGCCGCTTCGACCGACCTTCATTCAGTGCGGTGGTACCAACCCGGGCGGGTTTAACCCTACCACCATGTTTAACGTGGAATCCGAACCACGACCAGCGTGTACGGTCAAGCGGTCACTTATCCAAGTCTTGACCGCGCCCAGCATTACTTAACTTCGGTAATGAATACTGAATATCGCAACACTGAGCCTAAGACGCTGGTAAATCTAGAAATTGCGAGTTCATTTTGTGTAATTTTGTGTAGAAAATGATTTATTTTGTGCTAATCCAGTTTCTTTGTAAAAGCTGAAACAAAGTTGTCTGCTCCAGCGTCACAGTTGAGCAGGCATTGAAGGTTTAGCGGCAAACGTTAAGTCAAAATATTGTGTTAATTTTGTGTTTTATTTTGTGCAAGAAAAACTACATTTTGTTTGGCCATACTGTTCATGAAAATGCCGAAAAAATTTCCAACTATAGCGTGACATTGGAGTAGATAATCAAAATTCAGTACCCGAAATGGTGTCAAAATTTTGTGCTCATTTTTTTTACTTGTGTGCAGGAAAAAGAAAATTCTGTTTAAGTATATTTTCCTAGTCACTCTCACTCAAACATTGAAAGAACATGCATATCCTAACGGACTTCTGGAACTGCGCCAAAGTTCTACGAAAAAAAGTAATTCTAGTGCACCGTGCTACGGCGGCTCAAATTTTCTTCGCTTTAAATTACCTTACTTCGCCAATACCTATCGCATAAATATACAAATTTAATTTATAAAGAGGTCTTTCCATATCTATGTAGAATAAAAAAAAATGTTGAAATAGTCTATTGTAGACAGATTTTGATCATAATTTTTTTGTTAGAACCCCTTAATAACCTAACCTACCACAGCGATGGTCCCGTATACATTTCGTCAAGATCTGATGATGTACTCTGATAATTTAAACTCCTCGATAACAAACAGAGCAGGTATAGTGCTTGAGTTAGTGTATTGAAAGGGGTTGAAAAACATACTGGTAGGTATAGGATTTCGTGGGATAGTCGGGGAAAATGGGGGAAGGTGGTGGGAGGTGGAAAGAAGATGTGGAAAGTGAGGTAATTTGAAGGGTAGGGTGGGGGAGATTGGTGGTGGTTTAAGGTAAGGGAGGGGTAAAAGTTTTACGTTTAAATATATAAATTTAAGTTTAAATTTCTTCATTACACAAATATTTGAAATCTGTTTTTAATTTATTTTTTATTGGGTGTCACCCCGGGGATAGTGCTAGAGGGGACTAGTGGGCACTGCCCGATCTATCACTGTATACATATTCAAGGCCCTGATTATTATGATGTTGACTGCCAGGCACAGATGTTGGCCATTCGCGCCCACAATAAATGTACTTCGGGTACCAGCCAACATCCGCGCCAGGAGTTCTAGCAACACAGTCACGGTATCGGTACGTATTTACCATGGACAATAAGGATGGATAACTCATAACTCATAAATAGGGCGAGCGTGGTAACCACGTAGGTGACCCAGGAGGCACAGACAGCCCGTGCGCGAGAGGGAGTCGGAAATATGACTGCGTCACACTGTAACACATGCAAGCATACGCAACGAGGCCTTTCGTGGCGACCGCTGTCAGTTCTCTTTGCCGAGGACGGCAATGAGTAATCCATCCTTATTAATGTACGGACTCAAAACCTAACCTAACTGGAATTTTCTAACAAGTATTACGTCACGTCACCTCCGCCATACCCCACCACTCCCTCATCTTGCCATTCGCGCAGCGAAGACCGACATCTACCTTTGCGACTGATTCTGCCATCGACGATTTTTTTTATAATCGTGGTGGGTGCGTAGTATTTTTTAGAATTATTTCTTTAATGTTTTTTGTGTATTCGTTAAATTGTTCAACACGATGTACAAACATGTTATTACAAATCTTTACCCTGGAAAGACAGAATTCGGAAATCTCTTTTACTCTAAGTTCGGCGTCAATATGACAAAAATAGATCTCGATGTTATCTCTATTTCCGGTGTAAAGCTATCAAATGATAGCACTCTACATGGGTACATAATTCAGGAATAAAATAACTTGAAAGCTTAATTTATTCTTTATTTTCGAATATTTTAAATACCTGCGAATTAATATATATATCATATTTAGAGCACAACTAGATCAGCAGTCGTAATAAATGTGAGGAGTATCTTCTGCCATTACAGCGTTAAACATTTCCTTGACTTTGTTCCTGTCGATCTTGCCATTAGCCGAGAGAGGGATGGTCTCCACAAACGCTACTCCGCCGCGAAGGTGCTTCACGTCGCTCAGGGTCGCTGAAACAAACATCATCATCATCATCATCATCATTTTCACCCACCGTCAGCTGCTGTAAATTCGCCTCTCCAATTTTTTTCCAACCTTCCCGGCACTCGGCAGCAGGTTTCCATAGTTTGCCCGCGACGCACCGGATGTCATCGTCCCACATGGACGACGTAGTTAGTTATGCTATGTTAGACGACGTACTGTAGTTATCGACGTACGAAGAAATGGGTACCTAGTATAAAAACTTAGTACACGCACATTTAGTAATACGACTCATAAGATCTTCTTCTTCTTTCTTTTGCAGCCATTTCATTCGTCCCCACTGCTGGGTGCAGGCCTCTCTCATTTAAATGATATGAATGGATTTTAGTCATACACTTCCACTATGACAAACCGGCTTGGAAGTGGGTTTCATCACGGTGTTTTCCATCACCGGAGCGTCAGGATCCATTTTTAGCACAAAACCTAAAGTTTTAAATATTGTGCTGCCAGTGGGGATCAAACCTACTACTTAAAATAAAATTCCGGTTACGCTAAGATGTGGCTCCTATACCAACATAGATATTTTTCGAGCGTGAACACGTAGCAAGAACACATATGCGAAATATGCACTTAGTGCACGCACATTTAACAATAAGGCTCATAATATTGGATAGGCAAAACCCAGTTATGATTACGCTAAGATGTAGCTCCAATACAAAATGACATTTTTTACCTAGCATGTGTACATAGCGAACATGTGGGTGGTATAGAAACACACAAATTTTAGTAATAAATTTGATAGGATAGTCTACTTAATTAAATCCCAGTTCCGGTTGCGCTAATCTCTGGATCTCATACAAAATTAGAAGTTTTTTTTTTCAAATGTGGGCACGTACCGAGAATGCAGATGATAAATAAATAAACACAGAATAGGTAACTTAAAATTCATTTCCTGTTACGCTAAAATGAGACTGTCATACAAAATTTCAAAATTTTTTGTGCTTGGGCATGCTGCGAGTACTCTTATGAGACATAAACTTAGAACACACACTTTTAGCTATATGGGACACAAGACAGCTTATTTAAAATTAATTTCCGTTTACGCAAAGATATGGCCACCATACGGTAGACATCTTCGTGTTACAGGGTACGTAAAATCCAGATCCGGTTACGCCAAGGTGTATCTCCCATACAAAATGGCTGGATTCTTCGAATGTGAACACGTAGTAGCGAGAACCGATGGCGAGATATAAACTTAGAACACTTAAATTTAGCTGTACTGCTCAAAATATAGGCTACGTAAAAGCGAGCTATGTTTACTGACAGACAACACACCGTCTAAACCGCTGCATCTAGAATTATGACATTTTGCAATTTAGTATATAAATGCAGAAGAACTGGCAAGAAACTTCACTGAAAAATTTTCCTGAACTATTAGACCGATCGGGCTGAAATGTTGTGGGTTCATTTTATATGCCAATAGCTTACCAATGACCATTTATTTTTATTTTTTATTGTTTTGGACTGGATGATTGTGCTTGAAGCCGCGGCCTCGAGTGCAACCGAACTCACCCCCGAGGAGGTGCCAGTCCGGCCTGAAGACGTACTAATATATCTGCTTTCAAAATATTAAACTTCCTCCAGTTCTTATAACTGGCAAGAAAATTCGCTCGAAATTTTTGAACGTTCAATCCTCCTCATTGTTTCACCCGATTGGAATTAAATTTTTGTATGTTCATTCTGTATGTCAATAGTTCGCCCGCGACACACCAATTGTCAACTTCCGACAGGAACTGGCAAGACACTTCGCTGAAGATGTTACGACGAGACTGGGGTACATCTATCTTGTAATGGAGAAGTAGCTTACACTTGATAGCATTATGTATATCCTGCGCTGCGACTTGCTGATCCGGTAATGTCGCCACTAGAGCAGCAGGCCCCTTCGGAGAGTCGCACACCGCTGCTGAATGTACGCCTTCCACTTGCGTTATGATCTCTTCCAACTCGGACGGTGATATCTGTATGAATGAATGATTTCTTTATTTAACATTTTCACACATACCTATTTCATATAAGAACCTAATGGTATCAAGCTCTCGCTTATGTTCGAAAACATTGCATTTTATTGTTTTATAAGTTTCTGAGTATTTAGTAATAATATTTTGAACGCATTATATCAAATTGTCCGAATTTCGAACTCCGAAACATGAATTTTGTGCATGTGTGTGTGTGGTTTGTGAGTCCGTCCATCCATACGTTTACTTGCCGTGGTTGGATCTCAACAAATGACCCTCACAAAAGATAGCTGACCATAACTCGCTCATTTCGGTAGCAAATTAACGGATTTTACTAACGTATTAGGCTAGGGAAAGGTTGAAGATGTGTAAAATATGAGCAAAACGTTTAGAAACATTTCTGACAGAATCATCTTCATACAAAAAAAATTTTAGATACCTATGGTAGCTGCACTTATTTAAAAAAAAAATTAAAACTAAAAAAAACAACCTGTTTGGAGCGAGCGAAGGGGGGTGACGCGCAGGGCGGGCTTGTGCTTCTGGGTATGTGTTTAAAATCGAAAATATAAATTTTGAACGAAATCGGTTTAACGGATTTCGGAAGAAAATTGGCGCACATAATAATGGAATTATTTCAGACATTTTGCCAATACCTTTACTCGTGCCACCTACACATGCAATAACTGCACAAAATGACCGTAAATGGCATAAGAATTAATACAGTAATATATTTCGGCAAATAATTCATTACCGCGCTACTGCAGCGCGTCAGCCATGTTGGCCGAGAGTGCAGTATCAGACTTTTGTGCGATTATGCGAAACAGAGTGTTAAGCAACGCAACGCAAGCAAGTACAACGACTGTACAAGTGTGATAAGAGAATAATAGGGGGGACTGGTACTTTTTTTGGGTGGTATGCATGACACTTGGCGAGGCGAGCCGTCAGCTTAGATTATTGTACCGTAACCTGTACGACCACCATCGATTTATAAATAAGTACATAAATATAGACTATTCTGCTTCGACTCGCCTATAAATAAGGCGGACTTATATATGGAAATATAAATTATCATGAAGACAAAACCCCGGAATGGAAAAGGAGAATATAAGACAAGATCGATGAAAGATCAATGACAGTGAGGAAAGATCTAGGACGATTAATAGAAAGGAGTAATCACAAGAAGAATGACTAATATAAAAGGAATTTTATTTAATAAATATACTATTCACTCATTTACAACTCCTGATAATACGATAGAAATTATAAAACAAAACATAAAAATGTACGCCGGCAGAATTAAAATAATTTAAAAGTACAAGAAAACAAAATGTTTAGAGAAAATGAAAAAAATTCCATAAAACATTATTTGACAAGAAAATTATTCCGAAAGAAATCCCATTAAAAGAAGAATTCGAATTTTTTTGGCGTAATATTGTCAGCATACCTTGTGAATTTAGTAAAGACGATAGCTTGTTTGATGAGTTAGAGTGTGGAATACAGCTTACAGAAGCGCTTAATTTTGACAAAATTTTTAACAACTCAAATTCTGCACAAAAAAATCTGTCTAATTGGAAATCTCCTGGAAACCTTCAATAAAATTTTACGGGATGAATAAAATATAGACGAATGGCTCGCAACTGGAAAAGTGAAACTCCTACCAAAAAGCTTGGACACAAAAAAATAAAAAAATTGGCGACCAATAACATGTCTTCCAACCATGTATAAATTACTGACAAGCATCATAACTGAAGAAATTTACAGACACTTTGAATTAACTCCTTCATAACGCCATTCCAAAGAGGATGCAGACGTTGTTTCAGAGGCTGCAAAATTCTCTTAATAGTAATCAAATCCATATTGGAAGACTCAGACATCCATAAGAAAAACTTGAACATAGCATGGATAGATTATAAAAAAGCAGACGGCTCAGTTCCCCACTAATGGATAATACACGTACGTAAAAAGACAAATGTCCTGAAATCATCATAAATTTTATGCTAAAGGCGATGCAGAAATGGCAGATCACGATTACTGCGTCTGATTCTAACTCTACAGTAACAACTTAACCTATAAACCACTAATTTTCTGTTTATGTTTAAATCCTCTCTCAACAATTCTTAATCGGAACAATAGAGCTATGTAAATACACAATGAAAAGTGGAGAAATGACCAATCAAGGAAGGAATATACGGATGATATAAACTGTATCCAAAAAATAAACACCAACTGGCCACACTGATTGATGCAGTAGAAATATTCACAAAGAATATCGGAATGGAATTCGGTCTCGACAAATGTAATATCTTGGAACTGAAAGCTGGAAAAAGAGTATTTACTAGCGGTGAATCCCACATCTTATTATAATGAAATTCCTTTGAATCTCTTACAACAAGTAAAAAATACAAATCATCATCTTCATTCATTGAAGAAGATGTTAAAATAAGCCAAAATGAAATAATTAATAGTAGAAGACAATAATACATACATAGACTTAAAACACTACTGAAATCCAAATTGAATAGCAGAAATAAAATGAAATCTATACACAGCTATGCGGATCCGATACTTCTCTAATCCTTTAATCCTATTAACTACAACTTCAGTGACATTTAAAAGGTTGGACACAAAAACCAAAAAAAATGCTCAAAATCTACAATGCTCACCAGAAAAATGCTGCCAAAGAAAGGTAATATTTATCTATTCAGTCTGGAGGAAGGGACCTACTAAATATCGATACTCTATAAAACTTTTATACATTTCGAAGAATATTTGAATAACAGACACCAAGACCAAGTGAAAGAAATCATAAAAACACATGACAGCTTAAAGTTTTGAACGGTATTAAAAAAAATAGAGATTCCACCAAAAAAACAACAACAACACAACAACATTTCGAACAACATACAAAAGCAACAATTTAAAAATAACATTGAAACACGGAAAAGCAAACCATTGCGCGGACAAAAGTTCTGTTAAACCCCAATACAAATTATATAAAAAGCTTTCAGTGGATGAAGAAAACCCCGATCACACCAAAAATTTAATCTCAAATATTTACCATCCAGGATCCAGACAACACGACAAAGAGAAAGGATATTAAAAAAAAGGCTTAGATGGAAAATGCCGGCTTTGCAACAAAAACAATGAAACAACCATTCATATAATTTCTGAATGTATAGTACTTGTTCAGCCATTGTACTTAAAAAGGCACAATCAGCTTGTTAAATATTTCTACTGGTGTCTTAGCAAGGAACATAATTTTGAGAAAATGAAAATATGGTGGAAGTGTCCCCTTGCTGAGCGACATGTCAAAGAAAACAGTTGCGCCAAAATTATTTGGGAGATTCCCGTAGTAACAGACTACCCGCTGCCAAATAATAGACCAGATATAATATATACTGATAAAGTTAATAATAAAACATACCTATTCTACACGCGCGAGCACATGCGACCTGAGAAAGTGACAGTTGAACCTTATTGCAATGTTTATAAGGTTCAACTGCCACCGTACTCGTGCGCCGATTATAATAGATGTCACCGATCTTTCCCACTATAACATCGCAAAGAAAGAGGCAGGAAATACTACTCGCTCAAAATTTAAATAGAAAGATTATGGAAAACGAAAGCTAAAATTATACCGATTGTGATTGGAGCAACAGGAATCTTTTGAAGATACATAGACAAATGTATAATGGATTTAAATGCTCATACAAAAAATTCAATTTTACAACAAGAAGCATCATTCAAACAAGTAATAAATGTATAACTGGCTACCTGGAAGAAATAAGCAAAAATAACAACAACGATGATGGTGGCGATGATGATGAGACATACGTCCGGAGTTCGGAGAAGATGAAATATTTACCCCCTTTCCCAAGATATACTTGGGCGGGGATGATGAAGATGCAGTCAAACTATAACGGTGGCTGAGGATCAGAAGGGTTTGGACGATAATTTGTATAACAATCCGATAAAATTGCCGCGAGAAGAGCCGGAATTTTCAAGTGTTATTCCTATATTAAATTAATTAACATCGAATTTTCCTACAGTTATTTATCACCATAAAATCCCCCTAAAAGGGGTATAAGGGGCTAAAAATTTTCATGATGCTCAAATGTCAACCTTACCTGCACGTGGTGTACCCTGCATAACCAACCGACAAGGCTCTGACGACCGACTAATGGCGGTATAACCATCACTCTCTCGCTGGGAAAAATCCTTGGACTGGTAGTGGGCAGCAGCACTATTCAGGAAAAAGAGACCTAGCACTGCGATCACCAACCCGCCTGCCCAGCGTGGTGATTACAGGCAAACCCTCCCATGATAGCTACAACCATACAACGGCCCCCAGTTCCCGGTAGTCCTACTATTCCTGGCCACGGTAGCGGTCACGGTCACGGTAGGACGGGGGGTGCGAAGAATCCCCGGGTTACGGAAGGCTACCACACCCAACGACTATATTTGGCAAATTATAATATAAGGACGCTGAGAACGGATGAGAGTCTGGAGGAGCTGGAGGTGGAGCTGGGAAAAATAAGATGGCACATCCTGGGGCTATCGGAAGTCCGTAGAGAGGGAGAGGACACCATGACCCTAGAGTCCGGAAACATGCTCTACTTCCGAGAAGGCGATCAGCCCTCGCAAGGCGGTGTTGGATTTCTCGTCAACAAAGCTCTCGTTAACAATGTTGTTGAAATCGCGAGTGTGTCGACGCGGGTAGCGTACCTCATTCTCAAACTCACCGAGAGGTACGCAATTAAGGTTATACAAGTGTATGCACCCACGTCGACACATCCCGAGGATGAAGTCGAAGCGATGTATGAGGACATTTCGAAAGTCATTCATAGCACGGCGATGACTCAGTACACCGTTGTGATGGGAGACTTCAACGCCAAAGTGGGAGTACAAACACGCGACGAATCGAAAGTGGGACCTCACGGATATGGTAGCAGAAACCATCGTGGGCAAATGCTGGCCAATTTCCTCGAACTGGAAGGGCTCTTTCTGATGAATTCGTTTTTCAAGAAAGGCAGCCAGAGAAAATGGACCTGGAAAAGCCCCGATGGACGGACGAGAAACGAGATCGACTTCATACTAGGGGACAAAAAGCGAATATTTAGAGATGTCACGGTGATCAACCGATTTCAAACCGGAAGCGATCACCGACTAGTGAGAGGCACTCTAGATATTAATTATAAGCTTGAAAGGACCCGCCTGCTGAAGTCGACCGTTCGACCTACGCTGCTCCAGGTCGCACAAAACTCGGAAGATTTTCAGATAGAGCTCCGAAACAGGTTCGAATCGCTGGAAACTACGGAGGACGTTGACGAGATGGCTAACAAGCTGGTCCGAATCGTGCGAGATGTAGGCTGTAAACACTTCCGGCGACAGCGAGGAGGAAATAGCTCAAAACTTTCAAGCGACACACTGGAAGCGATGAGGCAGAGAAGGGAACTAGCTGCAAGTGCTGATCCGTCAGATGCCCGCATACACAATGCCAAGGTGAAGAAACTCATACGGCGAGACCTTCGTCGCTTCAATACTCAACGAGTATATGAAGCGATTGAGAAAAACAAAGGCTCCAAAGTCTTCACTCAACACCATGGCAGAAGCCATCTGACGAAGCTAAAAACTGCAGATGGCCGAAATGTCTCATCGAAGCCTGAAATTCTCGCTGAAATTGAAAAGTTTTATGGCGAGCTGTACGCCTCCCACGCTGTCGCACCTACAGCCCCGGCCAAAGACGACCGACGAGCCACACTGACCCGCCATTACACGGATGATATCCCGGACGTGAACGTCGGCGAGATTAGGATTGCTCTTGAACAGCTTAAAAACAGCAAAGCTCCGGGTGAAGACGGAGTAACGACAGAGCTCCTTAGAGCCGGTGGAATTCCGGTTCTAAAGGAACTTCAAAAGCTCTTTAACTTCGTCATTCACAATGGCGTTACACCGGAGGCGTGGAATGGGAGTTTGGTGGTGTTATTCTTCAAGAAAGGCGACAAAACCTTATTGAAGAATTATCGTCCAATCTCACTTCTGAGCCACGTGTACAAGCTGTTCTCGAGGGTACTAACGAACCGCCTCGCACGACGTTTCGATGACCACCAGCCTCCAGAGCAGGCCGGGTTTCGAAAAGGCTACAGCACCGTAGACCACATCCACACTCTAAGGCAGATTGTACAAAAGACTGAAGAATACAATCGGCCATTGTGTCTCGCTTTTGTGGATTACGAAAAAGCCTTCGATAGTATCGAGACCTGGGCTGTGATGGACTCCCTACAGAGATGCCAAGCCGACTGGCGGTACATCGAGGTGTTGAAGTGTCTCTACAGAACCGCAACAATGTCCGTGCAGCTCCAGGACCAGCAAACTAAACCGATTCATCTCCAGCGGGGTGTCAGACAAGGAGATGTCATCTCTCCAAAGCTGTTCACAAACGCGCTGGAAGATGTGTTTAAGCTGCTGGACTGGAGTCAGCGCGGCATTAATATTAACGGTGAATACATTTCACACCTCCGATTCGCAGACGACATAGTCGTGATAGGCGAGTCGCTGGAGGAGCTGAGTCTCATGTTGAACGGCCTCGATACTGCTTCCCAACGAGTAGGCCTCCGGATGAACCTGGACAAGACGAAAGTCATGTTCAATGAACACGCCATTCCAGGCCAAATCACCGTTGGAAACGCAAGCCTCGAAGTTGTCAAAGACTATGTCTACCTGGGTCAAACGATCCAGCTAGGTAAACACAACTTCGATAAAGAGGCCGACAGAAGGATTCAGCTCGGCTGGGCGGCATTTGGGAAACTCCGTCATATATTCTCGTCTACTCTCCCACAATCGTTGAAGACGAAGGTCTTCAACCAATGCGTTT
>WYDE02070231.1:0-12038 GCA_009867175.2 Adela reaumurella
CTTATCGATTTCGTTATAAAATTAAATGACAATATGTATTATATTGAGTAGGCAAGCAAAATTTTACTGAGTGCATCATGCTTGCATTCATCGGCGCTCCGTGTGTCGCGCGTGCTGTAAAATATTTTGCCTGCTAGCCTAGGGTGCACTAATTTGCTCAGGACCTCGCCGGACCCCGTTTCATGACCGCTGCGTCTGCGGGCCGGCCGGGTTGAGTGCCGGGCTAGCCTCTAACACTAACACGCGCGGGCTGTGTTAGTGTTAAATATCGGCCCAGGCAACAGCTCTGGCCGTGGGCACACGATGGATACGTGGGGCCGATTGCCGGGAGGTTTGGAAACAAATTGGAGAGGCGTATGTCCAGCAGTGGACGTTTAAACTATGATGATGATGATTATGACTATATCATATACTCCTATGACATAGTCTACATATGTTACTTTTTATATCTCTTAGTGTATTTTTTTTATTTTTATTAAAACTGACACGGAAGGCTATATCATATATAATGCACCAGGTTTCTTGTACAAGTCATGTCAGCCAAATCACCTTGGTGAATTATGTAGGTAGGTGCCATATCAGCGCTTCCCCTTAATTCCAGCCGGCTACACTGAACTGGAAGTAAAACACGAACTATGGTTCATAGCCGCTTCGACCGACCTTCATTCAGTGCGGTGATACCAACCCAGGGGGGGTGTAACCGTGTAACCCTACCACCATGTAAGGAGAGGGAAGGGACCGACAGTTTAACGTGGAATCCGAACCATGACCAGCGTCCACCGTTAAGCGGTCACCCATCCAAGTCCTGACCGGACTCGGCGTTGCTTAACTTCGGTAATCGAATACTGAATATCGCAACAACTGAACCAACGACGCTGATAAATGTTGTAACACACAAGTCTCCAACTGATAATAAATTATAATAAGGAAGCGCGTTATTAGCCCCTTTTTAGCTCATATGCAAAACTGGCAACCCAAATAAAACATTTGTCTTGCCATAAACAAAAAAGTTTCCCTTATTTGTCCTTCCTATAAGTTAAAACAAATTGTGGCGCGGCCCGCCCCGCGCATTATGTCCTATTCTTATTCAAATATTTCCGGCAATTTGTTGGCCCTATCGCTCAGAAGGACATAAAAACAGGTTAAGGGAAGGCGTCCCGGCAAATAATGTGTCCATAATAAAAAGTTACAAGCGCGCCCTCCGCGTGGGGAAATCCTTTCCCGAGGCCGGCTTCTTTAAAGGCGGGATTATTTTTTTTTTATAATTTTCGTTTTTGGGAGTATTCTTAAATATTCTCTCGTTATGAATGTGAAGATCCAAAAATTTATTTTATTGTGTAAATAAATGAATATTTAAGTGTCATCCATCACTACGAAAGTATTCTGGAATATTCTCTCGTTATGAAAGTGAAGATCCAAAAATACACAATAAATGAATATTGAAGTGTCATTCATCACTACGAAAGTATTCTGGAATATTCTCTCTTTATGAAAGCGAAGATATAAAAATACACAATAAATGAATATTGAAGTGTCATCCATCACTACGAAAGTATTCTGGAATATTCTCTCTTTATGAAAGCGAAGATATAAAAATACACAATAAATGAATATTTAAGTGTCATCCATCACTACGAAAGTATTCTGGAATATTCTCTCTTTATGAAAGTGAAGATTCAAAAATTCACAATAAATGAATATTGAAGTGTCATCACTACTAACCATGTCTAGTCGTTATAACTTTTTCCATTTTTATCCATCGACCAAAAAAGAAGGAAGTTATATTTTTGACGTGTGTGTGTGTGTAATCTGTACCTATATCTGCCTGTGGCATCGTAGCTCCCAAACGGATGAATGGATATTCATTTAATTTTTAGGGTTCCGTTCAAAAACGGAAACCCTATAGCGAAGAAATTTTGTCCGTCTGTCCGTCTGTCTGTCTGTCCGTCCTATTTCCGAAGAACTCGAGAAATACTGAACTGCTCGAGCTGAAGTTTTCACGAGAATATGTAAAATTATCATGCAATGAAGGAAAAAATACCAAATACCTAATTCAGTGTTGGCACAGTTACAAAAAAAGTATGAGCTTTAAGAAAAATAATAATTAAAAAAAATTAAGGGCTGTATTGTTAGTAAGCACTAGACGTGTAGATTTCAAAAATACGTATTTTCTTAGATAGGTCTGTCATGCACTTTTTCATTCGTATTATAATTCGGGCATAACATCGGGCATACCGGCTGCCTCCTTGGCAACGAGCTGAAGGACTTGTCTGAAAATATGAGAAAACATATCCCGCTGCGTGAAAAGTCGTATAAGATTTTTTTTAAGTATTATTTATTTACATTG
The DNA here is from genome assembly GCA_009867175.2 of Adela reaumurella. Classification (NCBI taxonomy): domain Eukaryota; kingdom Metazoa; phylum Arthropoda; class Insecta; order Lepidoptera; family Adelidae; genus Adela; species Adela reaumurella. Next base: position 2,348 of record WYDE02070231.1, read on the forward strand.
AAAAATAAACACATAAATGTGTAGGTAGCTACACATTTTACTGAATAGCATAACGTGAATTTATTGCTGAAGAAAATTACTTCCAACCAACCTATGTAAGTTAGTTTTTTACCGCAGATGGGTAGACAGTAACAATTGAGTGCCAGTTCATCCGCCGTCATACATCGCTTCATACATGCACGCCGGTTACAGGTGCTGCCAACTTGCCTCTTCTGCAAAATTAATGACACATTTGGTCATGGTATGTTCCCTTAGGGTGGCCCGGTGCGACTCTTCCTTCAACATCCGCTTCGTATATTTGTTTGGTCACTCTCTCATTATCCATTTTCTCCATCTATCTAACTAAACCATCGAGTCCACAAAGTCTACAGTTCAAATCGTCTACTAGTATTTTTGTATGGAATTATTGATTTAATTTTTTACGCTCGCCCAACAATTACAAGTTGAAATTCATTTATTTCTGCTAAAAAACTTGGCGCGCCCATAGATAGGCGTGAATGGCGCGCCCTGATGATTTTTCAACGAAATGTTCACTTTATAATAGTCAATATGACATAATATGTTATTGGGTGAGCGAATCGAATCCACTTACTCGATTAAAGTAAAAAAACTTTTTGTGTCGGTCTGTTTCTCACTATGCCTATCTATTTGCAAGTAAGAAAGAAAGAAAAAAAAATTGTAATATATTTTTTTTTCTTTCACCAACATTAGTATCTAATTTAGTCATAAAGGTGCCGTGGTCAGATCGTAGAAATTGACTATTTCATGAAATAATTACTCGAAAAAATTGGTGATATCGTAAAACTATCATCATTTTCCAAATCTAACCCTAAGCCTAACCATATGAATCCTAACCTGCCATAAGTGGAATTAACCATATTTATGAAACTACCATCATTTCCATAACCTAACGTAACCTAACCTAACCTAGCGCATGCCACTTCATGAAATTTAGAAAATTTCACGATATGTTTAATTCCTACGATCTGACCATAACCAGTCTCACAGATCTCCAAAGGCTAACAGTAAAAAACTCATAGGTTATGCCTTATTGTACAAATTTTTTAGTGCAATAAATAATATTTGATTTGATTTGAAGAAACGCATAGGTTATGCCTTAATGTACAAATTTTTTAGTGCAATAAATAATATTTGATTTGATTTGAAGTTGAAGATGACAAGACTGGCGTACATCTTACCTTGTACCTAATGTCCAATATGAAATAAACCGTTCCTTTGTTTCTTAGAAATAAAGGAACAATACAATATCGTCGGAATTAACCCTGAATTTGGACGTGACCCTGGCTTGTAATAAAGGTTTTCAACATACTTGTAATACGATATAATAACGAATACCTACCTGAAACTGTACGCCTCATAGCCGATAATGTCGAGCGGCCCACAAGACTATTAATTCGCAAAATAGACCCTCCAATAGCCTTTTATACCGGATCGTATCGATAATGGGTCGTAATAACCGCCTGGGCTTGAGGAATGTATCGGAGAACGCGTGCGTGCGCATCGAGAAGTACGAATGAACTACTATACAGTAAAAAATATAAAAAAATCTCCTAATGGTAGCAACACCTAGCAATTGAAGTATAATAATTTTATTTCCGTTTTTCTTTAATATAAATAAGATATTAAGATTTAATAAGTAATTACCTAAAATTTTTATTGTATATTTAAAGTGTATTCTAACTGAACAGCCTAAAAAATAAAACAAAGTCGGGTTAGTTACACCATTTATAACTCAAGAACGGCTGGACCGATTTTCATGGTGTTTGATTTGTTGGAATTGTCTTTTTTTTTAATTCAAACTGACACGCATGGCTACATCACCTACTGAACCAGTTTTCTGGTGTCAGTTATGTCAGCCTAAACACCTTGGTGACTTATGTAGGTAGGTGTCATATCAGCGCTTCCATCAATTCCAGCCGGATACACTGAACTGGGCGGAAAACACGAACTGGCTCCTCCCCGAATAGCAGAATATCAATTAAAACATGGAAACATTTTACGAAAAAAACATTTATGAAGATAAATGATTTTATCATTCATGTTGTATGGAACAAATGCTATGTAGTCGAGTGTCAGATTGTTTTTCCGGCCTGATGTAGTGGTAGGGTAGGGATAGGAGTAGTGGTAGGGGTAGGGTAGGGGTAGGGTAGGGGTAGGGTAGGGGTAAGGGATGAGGTTATTTATTGTACTGGGGGGTAGGACTTGTATTAGGGGTAGGGCGAAGTGCTTTTACAGCTGATTGCCGTGAAAATTTGGACAGAACAACGTATGTCGGGTCACCTAGTAGGTATGCAAAAAAATTATCTATGTATAACAAAAAATCTTGTAAAAAATTACTTAAACTAACTAATTTAACCTATACTTTAACAAAACGCAGTCGTCTTCGTTTCATATATTATTTTCGTAACAAAGAACCGCGCTCTTGCTAGTGTTGTGTTGTGTTAGGTATTCACATCAAATGTAAGCGAAAGTTGAAGATAAGTAAATCTGATTGGTATACAAAGTTTGGTTGATTGCTCGATTATCATTGAGCAGTTTAGAGGTTTGCCAAGGCAAAGACAATCGCATCTGTGCAGTTGATGTCTTACAATAATAGCAATATCATAGCAAAGCAACCTTGTCCTAAAGCAAGTATGTTACTATATTTTCTTTTATATAAATCATTCGGTTTTTTTTTTATTGATACTGACACGGATGACAAAATCACCTAATGCACCAGTTTTCTGGTAACATACTGAGAAAAATACTTGTTTCTAATTACTGAGTATGTTGGTTAAATGTGAGCCTACCAAGTAGCTTTGTCAAAGTTACCAAATGTATGGTTGAAATAACCAACTTTTTTGTTGAAACAATGTGATTGATTGATAAAAAGAACCATTGACTTGGTTAATTAAAAAAAAAATTGAAGCTGTTTGGTAGGCTCACATTTAAGCAAGTATTTTTCTCAGTGCAGTAATTACAGCCAAAACACCTTGGTGAATTATGTAGGTAGGTGCCATATCACCACTTCCCTCAATTCCAGCCGGCTACACTTAACTGGACGGAAAACAGGAACTATATTTCATAGCCGCTTTGACCGACCTTCATTCAGTGCGGTGGTACCAACCCGGGTGGGTTTAACCCTACCACCATGTAAGGAGAGGGAAGGGATTTACAGTTTAACGTCTCCGTGACCATGAACAGGACGCTCTGTTCGAAACGTCAGAACAATCCGATAACTTCGCCGCGAGAAGAGCCGGAAGTTTTCAAAATGTTTATAGACTGCGGTAGTTTGAAAAGTATTGGAAGTGAGTGATCATGACATAGTGACAGACATAGTGCAATGTAAAGGAGCAAGTGTGTCGGATAAGGATCAATGAAAGTAAAATGTTATTCACAATTCTCTATTATTTACAAAACACACACGCACATACGAACACAAGGTGCTTCCTACCGTAACCATGCACTTACATATTAAGAAAATAAACCACGAATAAGCGTTTGTGCACACTGCGGGATAAGCAAAAACATGCAAATGAAAACTGTGCTGTGCAGAACAAGTTTGCTATCTGTTGAATTGTGCTATTTCATATTCTGTGGCTAAAGATAATTCCTAACCTAACCTAACTTTGTAGGTAATTCCCTAATTTTCAAAATTAAATATTTTAACTTCGATTGAGGCTTTGAACTTTTAATATTTAAAAAAATTGCTTAATTCTTAGATAATAGAATGTAGGTACCTGCATACTTACTTAGTAATTCCTAACATTAATCGCAATAGGATTTACATTATTACAAAATTAAACAAAAATAGGGATCTTTAAAAATCTTAAATGAGCAATTAATACTTCTTTCTTATACGTAAACTAAATTATAGGCCTTTTTACCTATTTAAACATATCACAGGTTCAGTTATAACAAAAGGACATGTATAAAAGGGTTCACTGGAAGACATTTTTATTATCACATGATCAAAGGCAAGAAATGCATTGCGTTTACTTATTCAATTAATTTAGTTACCTAAAATGGACGGAAAGTATTGATTAGCAGTTTAACCTATCACTAAATCTACATTATCAGAATGATTAAAATTGTAAGAAATAAATTCTAACACATATTAAATATTTGTCAAACTTACTATGAGTAAAATGGCGTACTGACTTTAGAAGTGCCTTACAAAATAGCAAGGAACAACACACAAACACCACAATAGTTTGAATTTTCAGACCCACACACATACCCTGTTACTGTACAAATTAAACACACACACGCACACACAAACAGGTATGTTTCCCACATTACCATATCTCAGTGCCATAGTCCGACTCGGATACAGACAAAATTCTTGCTCTATGCATGAAACTGTCATTAGGAACTGTTACTTTACTCGGAGAAAGTGGGCATGATGGCGGAGAATGTAGAAAACACACTTCATCGGGGTCTGAGTCAAGAATGGCATTCAGAATATCCATAGAAGTATCTCTATTGTCGGGTATAAATGCTGCCGAACTTCTTTTAGGTATCGGAGTGGCCAAAGGACTGAACGTCAACTGAGAAAGGTCTGATTCAAACCTGCTTTCAGCGCAGGAACTGCTAATATTGGATTTCTCGAAGGTAGAAACTGGACTGAGACTGTGCCTGTGTAGTTTGGGTGATACAGAGGGGGGATAGTTGATCTGCTCTCGCAAAAGATCGTCTGCCAATTCAGCTTCGATGAGCTCTACCGAATTCACCTTCTTGGAGTTTAAGTTGAAAGTTTCGAGATTAAAGATTTTTTTGATAGGAAGTAAGGGAGAGTTAGCTAGTTTATAGCTGTTGCTTCTCTTGATTTTAGTATGAGGACAGGCATCGTTTTCACCACCATTGGGTGTATGTTCAATGGATGGAAAATGCTTATTTGCATTGAATAATTTTAAAAGTTCCGCAGCTTTCTTAGTCGGTTTATTGCAGTTTTTGGTTTCAAGCATTTTAGGGGTCTGGAAATTAGGAACAAAAGGTGCAACGCTATCAAGCGCGTCTAGATCTGTTTCTATAAGGTTTTCAAAAATGCGTCTGTTAAGTCTAGTCTGACCGGTGCATTTCTTACCTGTTGAATTGTCTCTCGTAGGGGATAGACTGACACCCTCGGCATCTTGTATATTTACATAAGCTCCTGCCTTGGAAGTTCCCTCATCGAACGGCTTAAGGTCGTGTTTTAAGGCCTCGGGTTTTAAGTTAATAGTTCTATCAGGGATAGGTGCAGCAGTAATGATTGTGCTAGGTTTCGGTGCGGGTAATGAGATTATTTCTGTGGTGACGGGGCCATCACGTTCTATGGGAGCCTTAATGATGACTTTTCCAAGCTGCGGTGAAGTTGGAACTTGAAGTGGCTGTTTAGTTGCATCTGTTTCATCAGAATCTGAAGTACCGGTGTCTGTGGAGTACCCTAGAGTCACATCAGGTCCAGGTATCTTGACATCTTTCACAAAAGGTCCCGGTTCAAAGGTAGTGTGTGCTCCCTTCTTTCTTCTAATGCTGTCAGAGGAATAGATAACTTTTCCTTGGGAGTCCAGAGTCACTTTGGCTCCCCTTTGACGGAATTCCTCATGGGCAGGTGGTGTTCTAAGTTCTGAGTTATTTTCCAAGAAATCTTTGCTTTCAGCCAAGCAATTTGGAAGTTCATTCAGTGAGATGTATTCTGTTTCTTGCAACTTTCCTGACAGAACAGTCTGTAGATTCTTCTTGACTATATCATTACTTTCATAACCCGGTTTTATGTTCATGTTCATTTTCTGATTGTTGTTTCTCACATCAGCTATAGTTACATAGTCTCCCGAGTCATATAAGTTGTCCATTATTTCAGGTTCTTTTAAAATTGGCGATTTCTTATGAGATAGTTTGTGAGGGAGAACACCTTTTAATCGACACATCAAGTTGTTCAGAGGCATTAGAGAATTTTTCAAATTAGTATGCTTTTGCACCGTAGGTGGCTTTACTGTTTCACTGCTTTCTTTACTATACTCTTTAGTTTTGGGTTCAACCAGAGCCTCACTCGGTAGTTCCAATTTTGCTCTGGTTGATATTTTATTGTGCATTTCAACCACCACTGGGAGTTTAATTTCTTCAGAATCCTTGTGGCTTGTAATACTTTCGTCATCTGAATTTGAAGGTGTAATGACACACAATGATGGTATCCGCGAACTGTTGATGGTTGTTTTATACCGAATCCTCTCTATTCGGTCTGTTCCTTCGAGGTCTGAAGATTCAGAATAATCTTGTTCGGACAAACTATGTTTACCTTGAGCACTAGATACTGAGTCTTCTATCGGAGAGCTAGAAGTATTATGTCCAGAATCTGGGGAACTGGTACCAGTACTTTTCTTAGCGCTGTCAATTTCTGGTTCATGGTGCACAATTGCTAAAACAGTTTCCTGTGGTTTTCCTACATTGTTAGTGATGGTAATCGTTGCTTCTGGCAGCTCGTTAGTACTCGGCATGGAATAGTTGAACCGTGTCTTTTCGACTACATCCCTATGAAAACGTAAAGAGTTGAATCTATTTTCAGTACTGGAAGTAAAGTTACGATCTAGACTAGCGTTTGCACTGTGAATACTGCCTCTGCTGCGATTCAGCTTTGTAAGAGAACTCTTTCTTTCAGGAACAGTTGGTCCGATAACTAAAGATCTATCACTTCCAGCTGCCATTAGAGTTGTGCAAACGGTTCCTGCTGAACTAGTAGTGGTGCTAGTAGAACCTTTTCCGAACAGCTCGTATTCATTTTCTGCAGTAATATTTTGGCTGGTGGATGAATTCGACAGTGCATTGCTGGTGTGCATTGGCGTGCTCGGAGAATCCTCTTCTTTTAAGGTTTTGAGACCAGAATCCATGTGGAAAGATGTATAATATCCTTCTGTGTCGCATGAGTATTCGGAGCTCGTTTCTAAATCTTCGTGAAGGTCGTGAATGATGTCTGGAGTCAAAGTTCCTTCGCTCGTGACACTACCTGAGCCTGAAGTATTCAAGAACCTTCTTCGACTTATGATTGAACTAGGAGGTCCGTGTGCATGTGTGTTCAAAGAGTTATTGGATGTAGCCGCTGAAGTTGTACTCTTAGGTGGTACGGTAGTTGTTGTTATTTCAGAACCAATGCTCGTTCTTCCAGATTCTGAACTCGCAGACCAGTTTCCACTTGAAGAATGCGGTTCTTCCTTGCTAATTCCAGCCCTTCGTAATCTTCTTTGAGCTGAACAACTCCTTAATTTAACCCCTGTGCTTATAGTTGCTGTGGTGGGAATAGAAGCAGGGACACCAGTTGCACTCTTCTCATCCGATGAATAGGAAGCGCACCTTTGATGCGTGGGTCTTCTATCTGGATCTGGCGCTTTCCTCTTTCTCAAAGAGACCGTCTGCTGTTCTGATACTGTCTCTTGTTCAAGTGTCGGACATTTTGTTTCCTTGCTCTTATCACTTCGAATGGAATCTCTGAAGCTATCCCTACTCGCACTAGGGGAACGGCTGATCATCTTAAGGCGTGTTTTGCCCCATTGCTTGAGGCTGTTGAAGTGGCCAGACTTCTTGCTGAGTAAGTCGATGGGACTCTTCTTTAGCAGATCGCTCGATTGTGATCGCACCACAGTGCTGCTGTCGGGGGTCTCTTGAGAAGCGACAGGACTTGAAGTATCGCTACGATAAAAACAAACCAAGCGTAAGCATTAGTCACACGCTAGATGCAACTGTATACGAAAGGAAACATTGGACCTTTGAGGATTCTGAAAGGTCCAAACGGTTTATTAACAAAGCAATGGCAGTTGCTTAATTAGTGATATTGTGCAAAACTATTGTCACCGTTTAGGTGAAATGGTTAGATACAAATTTAAATTCCAACCCAAACAATGACAATTCGGAATTTAAAGAAAATAAATTTAAATTAAAACAAAACACAATCTGTACGATTAAATTTAAAACATACAATGGAAGTGCAATCGAAAAAGTTAAAAAGTTATATTTTTTGGAAAAAGCTCGTCCACACGTCTGTGCACAGATTTGTTATTTTGCTCCATGATACATTGCGGACCTAGTGTTACATTACCTTCTTGCGATCACATCACAACAGTTACAAATAAATATGAAAGAGTGTGAGCAACATAAAAGTGACAAAATGCACAAATTTACAATTAACAGAGCGAAGGTAATATAATCTAGGGAGTGAATGAGTGCGTTCTAAAGCTTACCCAGCGATAGCCTCTCTAAGCTCTTTCTGATCAGTGCCAGAGATGGTGTTTCGTCTTTTACCGCGTGGTTTCCTACTCCTCGTCCGTCGCTTCACTGTGTCTGTCTCTCCGCCGGACTCGATGTGCAGGAGAGACTTGCGAGAGGTACAGATGCGGTCAAAGAACTTGCCGGACGTGTCTATCGGTATCACTTCGGGAGTGAATCTGTAATTTGAAGCAAAATACAGTTTAAATGGATGTTCTGTGCTTGGGTCTAATGTGTGTGTGTGTGTGTGTGTATGTGTGTGTGTCTGTACATATGTTTGTGCCCCTGCAACTCAAGAACGGCTGGGCCGATTTCAATGATATTGGTACCAATTTACGCGTCTGAGTTGAGAAGGAGACATAGGATATATCGATTTTCAGAAAAAAAACAAAATGGCGGACACTAGAAGCCATATAGTTTTACTCGAAAAATTTAAAGTGTACAAAACCTATCGAGAAAGATATCAAAATGAAGGTCTGGAAAAGCTGATTCCAAAAAAAAGTAATTAAATAAAAATAAAAATTAAAAAAATTAAAACCCGACTACGCAAATAAAGGTTTACAAGTAATAATTTCGAACAACAGAAGTACATCCTCACAGTCGCTTTTCTTTAATGATGTGTGCGACTACGCCTGTTGTTCGAAATGGTTTCTTGTATAAACTTTTTTTTAAGTTACTTAAAAAATTTTTTACTTTTCAAATTTTCTACGGCGAAAATGTATGGGGAGGTAAAAAAAATTCTCAACCAAAATTCAAAATTCTTTCAATCATTTAAGCTATCAAACAGTCAAACATACAGACAGACATAGTTTCGCTTTTATACAGGATGTTCGCCGATAGGTCTTTTTAGAGATTTGTTTTAATTTGGTTGAGATAAATAGTTTACTTGTTTACTTAAAAAATTGTTTACTTTTCAAATTTTCTACGGAAAAAATTAATGAAGAGGTAAAAAAAATCTCAACCAAAATTAAAAATTCTTTCATATTAGTGTTCTACACAATGTAAGGAGTAAGAGGTTTAAATTATGAAACATTAACCGCGAACTCCCTGTATATTAAGTTGGATGGATCGCATTTATTCACTGAAAAATTTTAGTATGGAAAATAATATTCTTAATTTTTTTCTAACCGCACCATAGAAAAGAAAACAAGTAACCTGTGTCTGTTCATTTCTATAGTCATAGTATTTCGGAAAGAAATCGGTTAAGTAGTTTTTTAGTTTATAGGTATCAAATAAACAGACAGACAGAGGTCGTTCTGCTTTCATTATATTAATTTGTGTATTTATAACATAACATTATGTGAATTTGATTGGATTAAGCTTTAATTATACTAAATTAGTGTGTGGTTAGAATCAATATAACATATTAGTGGAATTATAATTTTTCGCCAAATCCATGTTTCAGAAGGAGAGTTCAAAAGCGCGAGGGAGGGTTCTTAGGGCGGGTAGGGCGGAA
>WYDE02070342.1:0-12036 GCA_009867175.2 Adela reaumurella
ACCCACCTACTGCATGACTTGGTAGAAGTACCGTGCCAAGGTGAGAGGTGGCGAGCCTGTCGCCCTTTAGCACGTCAACTTGTCCTTATCCCTTAGTCGCCTTTTACGAAATGCAGTGCGGCCATTCTTTAAAAAAAAGACGTGGAAAAGAGAGTGAAAGCCGGAAATCAAGTGAATGGGGCATTGCATGCTATATATGAGCAGCCAAAATATGTCCAATAAGGCACGTTTGGCTGTCCATAGTGGAGTGCTGGCCCCTACACTTGTGCACGGGAGTGAAAGTTAGGTATGGCAGACGAAGCACGAAAGCAGAATAAATGATGTGGAATTGCGCGAGTTGAGGAGTATGTGTGGAATCACAATGAAAGACAGATTGAGAAATTGTGAAGTGCGAGAGCGTTGTGGTCTGAAGGAAGATATAGTGACAAGGATTGAGATAGGAATGCTTCAGTGGTTCGGTCATGTTGGAAGAATGGATAATAGAGACTAACGAAAGAAATTTTTGGAGCGAATATGAGTGGAAGAATCGGGAAGGGTCGTCCTAGACGCACGCACCTAGATCAGATCGATCAGGTTCTCAAAAAGGGGCAAGTGCACAGTACCCGTAACCGACGAGCATGTATGAATAATATTATGAGAGTGCAAGAAGCGGCAGTGGTGTGTCGGGATCGTGGCACGTGGAGATCCGTTGAGTCTGCCCACCCCAACGGGAAACAGTCGTGACGCTATTTATGTATGTATGAGCATGAGAAGTTTTTCAACTAATTTCCAGAGTCTCAGCTTTGTATGACCGGGTAATACCTATTATACGGGATGTAAACGACCGTAGATCCTTATATACGAATAGATCCACGAATATGAAAGAATTTTTCATTTTGGTTGAGAAAATTTTACAACCTTCCCATACATTTTTGCCGAGGAAAATTGTAAAAATGTATTCAAGAGTAAAATTTTTTTGTCAACTAAATTTAAAAATTATTTTTCATATTCGTGTTCTGATATTTTTCTTCTAATTGTACCAATACTTAATTATTTCGTCTTTTTAGCTGCGTGCATACGTATACTCTCCAAGTTTCAGCTTATTCGCTTAAGTATTTCTCGAATTCTTCGGTAATTGGACGGACAGCCAGAGAGGCAGACGGACGAAATTGCTTCGCTAATATGGGCTTCCGTTTTTTGAAACAGAACCCTAAAAATTGGGGTAACTCTTGCACTTAGGCGATACATTGATTGCAATAAATATAAATATGAGAACGCGAAATACTTGTTGCAATAACCCTCTTATATTATCCTCCGATATTAGCCTTGGGAAACTTAGGTGGTGGTGATTTTGTTTTGCCAGGTATATCAGCGTAATACATAATTTACTTGTGGAACATTGCAGGTTCACTATTTAACATATTGCATAGTGAGCTGAGTGAGAAGAGGCTGGCGAGGAAAGCTCCTCATCAATCAGGCTTAGTGTCTAGTTTCAGGTTTCAACACGGCGATATTTACACTCACGAAAAAGATCCTCGGCGTCATAGACTTAATACAATTATGGATGGAGCGTCACATAGGCAATTTTTCATAAATTTTTTCATTGAACGCATCAGACATGGCATGGCAGACAAAGCTGAGGTAAGTATAGCGCGACGATGCCCACAGGCATTGGGATATTTACGGGGTCTACGAACACCATACCTGCCGTCAAATGCACCTTCACACAGTTTTTGAAGAACCCCAGACTACTTGGACGGAGACGACTTATGGATGTATGGATGTAGTGCATTTCACATGTTTGCATACCTGTAAATAAAATATTATATTTAAAGTGTTATATAGTTATGTGTGGACGCATTTCCGACCTTTTGCGCGTGGATCGATAGTAGAATTAGTTAGTTAGCAAAGATCAGTAATGTTTATCGAAAAAGCGGCAGAGCTGTCTCAGAATCAGGCGTGACGCTATGTATTTATGTATGTATATACTCGTATGTATACACGTATGTATCGAAAATGCGTTTCGACGTGCTGCTTTCGGCACACATGAAATAACTAACCACGCCTATAATAATAGACTATTCTACTGAAATTTATTTATGTAGAAATTACGTTGGCAGTATTTTCACATAAATAAAACTTTTTAAATAGTCGAAAAATACCAATAACTTACAGAGATGTCTACAATCAAAGTTTTAAGTGAAATAAATGAACCGAAAACGTCCCGCGACGGTTTGACGTCACCACGGAGGAGTGAAGAGTGATCTGTGGTTGTCACACTGCTACAAAAAGGGGCGGGCGTTTGTTCCAGCGCTATTACTTGCTTCGCTTTAAATTCCTCTAACTTCGTCAATTCTTATCGTAGAACTATAAAACTTGTTCCAAAATTTAAATTATGAAGAGTTCTTTCCATATGAAAAATAAAATAATTTGTTACATAGTCCACTCGTCTTATTTTGGCTTATGGCAAGCTACGAGTATGTTTCAGAAATTTTGTGACACATTTTACAATGAGTCTAACAAGAGTGCTTCGTAAAAAGTAGGAGTAGTATTAAAAGCTTCTAATAAGAGTGCGTCGTGTAAATATACTACGAATAGGTACCTTTTTGCAGCGAAGTGTTTCATCCAGTAATATAGTAATGGTTGCTCGCGGTTAGGTCCCGTCAACGTACTCGCAAGAATTATTGCTCCCTTGTGATTTCACGAGAACCTAGCGACAGACATTTCGATTTATTCTTTATGAAATGAATATCTACGATCGTTTGAGCTGTCTTTCAAGCGCCGATTTGAATTTCTTTATAAAGGACCCGTATAAAGCGAAGTTTTTACGGTCGTTTCACGTACTTCATGTGTATAATTGCTTATAACGCGAGAGCCACTTTATCGATTTACATACTGTTTCACTGTTACATTCAGTGACTTTTCATGATGGCTTTAGGCTGTACATCATCACGCTACGTCTTCGGGGGCCTGAGCTTTGAGCAAATTTGTTGCCGCGCGGGCGTTCGAGCCGCAAGCGCTGCTAGTTTTAAATAAATAAATTAATTAATACGTGGATGGAATGAAATAAAATATTTTCAATGGAGATAATGTAACTACCCACAAATTTTACATAACATTAAAAAATAATTAAAATTCTTTCGTTACGTACAAGCAACTGCATGCTAAAATATCTCCTTTTATAAGATCAAATACTAATGATTCCACTTAATTACTTTATTAATTTGAACTTTTAGATAACGTAATGTTTAACAAATGTATGTTCAACTAGTTGCACCCGCGACTCGAACGCCCGCTCGGCAATATATTTGCTCACATCTTTGGTCCCCGATGACTTAGCGAGACGATATATAGTATAAAACCACCTGGAAAAGTGACAGAATGTAACAGTGAAATCCGTATGTAAATCGATAAAGTTGTTCTCGTGTTATAAGCGATCATACGTATGACACTTTACACGGCCGCCCGACGCACGGCAAACTTCTCTTTAGCTTCTCGAATCTGTAATCGAATCTTGTATGCCAACAAGAGAGGCCCGATCCTAGCAGTGGGCCATTAGGAGGGTGTAGAACGAGACAAGAAGGTAGATACGTGATCTCATCATCACTCAGCGGTATTGCACAGCATCGTTTGATTCCTCACTCCGCAAGCAATCTTGCCAAGAGGGCTGCAATTACATGTTGACGAGTCGTCTCGTCGACTCGCCTAGCGAGCTTAGAGCTCACCCCAACACTCTATCACGTCATTATAAGTGTGGATGGCGCGGGCGGGCACTGTCGCTTCCGGTAATATTATACTGAATTCATATTTAATTTGTTAAAATAAAAATAAAACCCCATTAAACAATTGCATTATTAGGTTAAATGCTATTGCGCGATTAGCTGCACTGCACGTATGGCTATTCATAATAAATAACGTTCCGCGTAGCCATTATCTAAGCCTGTTTTCGATACGATTTTATCGAAACCCCATACAATGCTGTTAGGTAAATGAATGGGATTACGATTAAATCGTGTCGTGATTGGGGCTTTCATTAATTTCGGGTGAAAAGTCGGGTAATTAGTACCATTGCATGAACGGCTGTTCATAATAGCATTCTGGTCACTACACTTATGTATGGCAATGAATCTTGGGTATGGCAGAAGCTACATGAAAGTAGAATAAATGCAGTTGAAATACGTTCATAAAGAAGAATGTGTGGTGCATATTTGAAAAATAAATATAAAATAAATACAGACTTTCCTGCATAGCAGAAGGCGGACTTGTTGCCTTAGGCAATCTCTTCCAGTCATCCTTTATACACTACAACACATTAGTATTGTTAGTGTAAAGGTTTCCTCACGGTGTTTTCCTTTACCGGGGTGCATTGTAATTTTGCACACAAATTTTACCGAGATTTTAAAATCCGGAAAAATTGTGCGCATACCTGGTTTCGAACCCACGACCTCTCGAGTAAGAGGAGTGCGCTAACCAACTAGGCTACTCCGCATCCTAAAAATAGGACGAAGAATACATTTTAAGCGATGGATTGAAAGAAGACATAGCGACAAGGACAAAGAAAGGTATGCTTAGATGGTTTGGACATAAATGGAGTGAATGGATGGTGAGAGAATGATTAAACAAATTATGAAGCGAATGTGGAAGGAAGTGTCGAACGGGGCCGCCCTAGGCGAACATACCATGACCAAACAGGTAATCTTTTACGCAAGCACAAGTTCGCAGCACCCGCAACCGACTAGCATTTATGAAACCATGTATGACAGTGCATGTAGCAAAGTATGTATGTTAGGACCGTGTCACATGACGCTCAAGTGTCTCTGCCTATCTTCCGGGGAAGAGGCGTGATTGTATGTATTAACTTATTTTCTCCGGCTAGTTGGCGTGCAGACAGACGATGCCCATGGACATTCGGTTTCGCGCGGGGGGTGTGAATGCCGTGCCGACGTCCGTCACAGATGCCTTTCTATGCGTCTCTTGAGGATCCTAAATTATACACTGCAGGAAACACATCATACGGCAGTGCATTTCAGAGTTTCGTAGTGCGAAAGATAAAAGAAACACTGGAGCGCTTAGTCCGCACTTTAGGTAGCTCTACAGTGAAAGGAGTTTTGTTAATTTTTTATTTAGACACTAATATTATGAAAGCATAGTTTTCTGTAATTGAATAGTCATAAGCCTATTTTGAAGTAATCTTTTGTTTTTTTATATAGATAATCAGCATGGGTGGCTGTGCCCAAAACTTCAAAAGAAGATCGGACATAGCCAATAACACCACTCCTCGCGAAACCGCGCTCAGAGAGGCGCCATGCCATGTTATACATTATTATAGCCTACTGTCTTTCACTTAGGGTTTTGCACGGGCTAATGTCCACGCGGACGAAGTCGGGGTCAAACAAAGTGTCCTATTGTACCCTGCGGCTAATAAAATATCTTTATGCATAAAATCACGTAGATCCGTGTCTCCCTTGCCGCGTGCAAAGAAGCACGAAAATCATTAAATCAATTAATAAACACTTTTTTAATATTAGTACGATGGGTTGTGAACCATATAAATAAATAAAATGTACCTATAATGAATGTCACATGGAGCTTCGTAGGAAATCCAAGAATCTCGGTATTCTAACTTTTTAAAGCGTGATGCTCCGTCTAGTAATATAATAAATAAATGGCCATTTCCGCCCATCGACGCCCACTGCGAGTGGGCAGCGGTTGGGCGGGAAAGCTATCGTGGGCGGCGCGGGGCGGCGCGCGCGGTCCGAGGCCGTAATGTGCTTTGGTGGCGATCTCGAGTGGTTACGTGTGGACACTGAATGAGCTTGGAGAGGCGAGGCGGCTCGCATGCGGGCTGGCGAGTGCTCGAATTGGAGCGAGACGGATTCGGGAGGTCCTCGTCGAGTTGGAGATTGGAGCGCTTTCAAATTTAAATCTGTAAATTTTATCAAATTGGTGTATTCTGAAAATAGTATAACGCAAATATTTATTACCATATTTTGTATTAATATTTTTTTTGTTTTTTTATTGATGTGCGATCCACATTTTGTTTATGCTGTTGGTACCGACGACATATACACGTAACACGTAACGTAACGTAACGTAACGAGGCGTAAACACAGATTGCTTTCTTTTCCTTCACTGTTTACAAATGGCCGTCTCCTAAGTGTTACTAACGCGAAAACTTCAATACTATTTACATAAATGTAAATGCGCGTGAAGCTAAAAATTATACCGGCCCAGTTTCGCTCTGCAGTCGCTCGCGATACGACGCAATCGTCTTTCCGGTAGATAAGCGGCGGCGCTTTAAAATTAAAAGCACGTAGAGACTTTAAAAAAATAACTGAACTGAAAAGTTGGCACGTTATTGGCATTCTGTCAGTTGCGACTGGGCTCACGGAAACCGTTTTCCGTACGTCACAGTATTGCTGCACTAGAGATGAGAGCGCGCCCACGTTGCGTTGCCATCAATTTGCCACGCAAATAGGCGAGCAGTCGCAATGCGGAATGTACCGAGTCTCGCTCCGCAACCTAAACTATATTTCTGACAAAAGATGCATCGGGCGGGCCGGGCCTGTCTGTGCGGGTACAGTCGGGCGAAAAGTCGACGCGATTGAATTGGCATCGAGAGGAGCGCTTTGTATGAGATGCAATCGCTTTCATCAAGCCATGCGCTCGAGCGCTCATTGTAATGAATCAGCTCTGTACGGTACGTGCACGCTTATTCTCCGAGCTATATACGTAGGAGCCCCGCAACTGTTTGTTTTGGCTTTTGATGCGCCATCGATGTGTTTTGTGAGAGTATTATTCAGTAGTTTTTTGTTTATTCAATACTGAACGGAGTGGATGATTGTAGAGAAGTATATCTTAGCGAGGAGACCGGAAAATCGTACGCGGCGTAAAGAGGCATGATTTGCCTCTTAATTGATTATAATTCAGCTGTAAAGAAGCGTCACACCACCGCATGAGGCCGCAGGCTATGTTGAGTGTACGGAGCAGGGCGGGCAGGAGTAGGCTGGCGCGGCGCCACGGAGCCGTCGCATCCGAGGCTTAGTGCAGGCTCCGTCGTGCGCGCCAAATAAGTACGACAAAAACTAACGTATGAACCAGGCACAGAACCAACTTTCTGCAGTCTGCCATTACCAAAATGCCATTCCTCTTTACCTTTACTCCATCGTCCCTTCTGTTCAGTTCGCCCCCTCCACAAGTTGAACGGCAACACGTTAATGAGAAAGTTAGTTTCGCTGTTTCACTTGCGAA
The DNA here is from genome assembly GCA_009867175.2 of Adela reaumurella. NCBI lineage: Eukaryota > Metazoa > Arthropoda > Insecta > Lepidoptera > Adelidae > Adela > Adela reaumurella. The sequence continues at coordinate 7,231 of WYDE02070342.1, forward strand.
ACTGGAATAAGAAGATTTTCTGCTGTAGAAATTTGTGCTCGGCTAACAACTCACAATAGTTGCTTTTTGCTGGCGGTATATTCGTAATTACGTTGGTTTTTTTTATGAACACGGTTTGGATGGCAGGATCAGAGGTGCCGAAGCGCATGCTCCGATTCAGCCAATTTCACTTTGGGCGCGCCATACCAGCTCGGAGTCGGGCAGGGGTTGTTGTGGGACTTATTAACAGTTTGCTGTTAACTATAGTTGTCTTCTCTAGTCAATCGTGTATTATGCACGTATAGTCAAAACTTATCAGAGCCTGATTCAGAAACTACTCAGCCCTATTTTAATCCAATCATACTTTAACGACCAGCGAAAAGTTATCGCCTGAGCGAACGCGCTCCCAAACGAGTCGGCTCTCCCTCGGGGCCGTACACTCGAAAGTGCTGAAAAATAATATGTAATAATGCGGTTCTAAGAGGGGCGAGAGTAATCGAGTCCCTCGTATTTGCACCGGGACTGCAGCAGCCTTGGCCCCGCTAACTGCTGCCGAGCACACGGCTTCGCATCCACCGACATCGCCGTAACGGTTCAGTGGTTTACAAAGTCCTCTTCGAGTAATAGTCAACTTTAATCGCAAGCGCATTGGACCCACTTTCGCTGTGGTATATCCGGATTGTGCGACGTTTTCCAGTGGCATGTTTAGTTCGTAGTTTCGAAGTTGTGCAAAGTGAATAGCGCAAATATGTGAACAGATTTCGGGGATTTGAGCTATTATAACGCCTTTGCGGAGCGCTGCGCTGTACGCATTATCCTGGATCGCGCCCGACTGAAGATCCAGCGTTCACGCTCTTGCAGCTGACTTAGAGAGTTTTATCGTTAGTCGACTCTACTTGTAAGGATTTAGAGTTGAAAATTGATTGACTTGTAGATTTTGAAGGATTTTTATGGAATTTCAGTGTGGTTGGGTTTACCGGTGAAATAATTTTTATCGTACACCTTGCATGAGTTGATGTGTTTTTTTACGCCCATTGTGAACTAGACCTTGGAAGGCCTGCTCCTTCTGGCGAGAACTATTTGGGGACCAATTGAAGTGAGGAATAAACAGCATTGTTTATTCATTATTATTTATTCGTTATTGTGTATTCATCGTCCATAGACAGTACAATGCACTCAGATTTGTCATATTTATTTGTCTTTACATTTCAACATTCCGGTTGTTCTTACACAGCGGAGTTGAACTGCCAAGAAACTTCGCTTCAACGTTCACTTAGTCTTCTTTAAGAAAATGTTTGTCACTGCCTTAAATGCATCTTCTTATTTCATTTACTCGTTTAATCTTCATCCAAAGACATCACACTATGCACAATTCGTGATAGATGCCATGATTCATGACAAAATTCACGTAAAATTGGGCGGGATGAGTCTGCGTGACCGATCGTGATCGTAATGATTCCACTTGTTGAAAAAATTTGTCTTTACTTTGAAACAAACAGACTGCAATTTTAAATATAGTATTTTCTGGTCTCATTTCCTTACAGGGATTCCTTAGTAAGTAGTTCCTTCCTTCGTAAGTAAACTTCGATGTTTCTACAGTAGGTAAATAAAATTTCAATTTCTTTCATTCGTTTAAGTAGAGCAGCGCTTTTAGTCGCTCTTACTGTAAAAATAAGTGAGAGTTAATGGCTCGGAGAATCTTTATTAAGATCTTTCGAGCCATTTAGCACCTCTCTTCAGCTAGCGATGTTTCATACTTTACTGTACACTTTAATCACATCAAAGCCGTTTAGCTAGTTAAAGGATAAATTAGAGTGACATTAATGATATGGTTCAGTCATCATCAGTTACAGTCATCTGTAAACAAATCTTTATTGCGAGGGGTCGGCCCTCGGCCCACAATGGCTTTGCGGGCAGTTCACACAAATGAAAGAGAAATAAGCACATTTTGCTACTGAAACCTTCAGGGGGTGGTGTGATGACATCCCATTCGAGATGAGGGCCGATTTGGCAAATCTGTTATGCGGCTGCTGTCCATTCAAATGATCCCGATAATACAGAGTAAAGGGATTTATTAGAGGTTTTATAGCCACGAAAGGTCGCATTAGGGGTCGCATTTAGAAGCCTCCGCGATGCGTGACAATGGACTCTGTGTCAATAAGAATTTACCTAAGCTCATTCTAAACTTTGTGATTTTGTGCTGGTATTATCTTAAATTTGTTGTTTTGTATTTATGTATTCTCGCTTTACGCCGTCTTGCGCGCAACGGGGTAACCTTTGAGGTTTCTTTTTTTTAAATTGCGGGAAAAGAAACCTTTTACATCAAAAGTAATCTGAGTGTTTTTCCTCTTTGAAGAAACTGAGCGGCTCGCAGTCGTCAAACGGCAAACAGCCGACCTAGAATTACTTGCAATGCACTTTGCACCGCTCCATTCGTCCGGTGCTGTCGTCGTCAGGCAGGCTGCAGGGGTCCACGGTGCGCCGCCGCCGTTCAGCGGAATCATTGTTGACCTACATACAATTTTGTAGAACGAATTCTGTCCGCATTTGTATTTTCGTTACGTTGTGTTCAAGGCTTCGATCGGTAGCTAGAGTTAGACAAATCACTTGTCGTGATGTGATTCTACTAATACAGTGCAAGCCACCTAGAGAAGTATCCAAGTGAAACCAAAGCGATTCTCGTGGGATTCGCCTTGGATACTGGACAACCAACCCCACAGACAGACATACAGACAGAAATTTCCAAAAAAATATTTTCGGAACTTGTATCCTACAGGCAGTCCTAAAAATACAATACTTAAGAGTACCTATATAATACAATACAATCTGTACGTTGATTTATTTATTACCGTTTTTGGAATTTACCAAAAAAAATACTTTATTGTATTTTTAGGAATCCCTGTAAGGATATGAGACCAGAAAATACTATATTTAAAATTACAGTCTGTTTGTTTCAAAGTACAGTGAAGCTCGCGGGGTGGGCGGGGTTGTTATTCGCCAAACAGATTGGTTTAAATACTGTGTGGGTTGTTTAATAGAAAGATGTCGACTGCGGTGCGGTCCCGCCCTACAGCCCATCTCAACAGCCAGCTTGGCGCTACCGACGCCGACGCGCGCGACGCTCAATTAAATGACTGTAGCTCCGTTGTTTATCACGCCATCTTTATGTTAATTACATTTGTCTTGAATGTAGCAATATCTACGCTTTATCTTGTCTTTTTCTTTCTTTTGCAGCCATTTTATTGGTCCCACTGCTGGGTACAGGCCTCTCTAATTTACATGATATGAGAGGATTTAGTCATACATTTCCACGGTGACCAACCTGCTTGGAAGTGGGTTTCCTCACGATGTGTTCCTTCACCGGAGTGTCAGCAGCCATTTTAGCACAAATTATGAAGAATAAATGTTGTGCTCCCTCCCAGTGGGGTTCGAACCCGCACCTTCCGCTTGAGAGGCGTGCTCTTGCCCGCTCGGTCAATCTGACACTCAATACGCTTTATACTAAACTCAATTTCGAAAAGCCTGATGGTTTGCGAATTATTTTCAAAAGAAAAACGCAAATTTTCCCAGAATTGTAGTTTTTTGTATATATTTAATTTCGTATTAGGTTAACATAAACCACTGTAAGAAATTAAATAACTGGCTGAGCGAGGTGAAGCCTAGTACTCGACTAGGGTCAAAAAAACTTTTGATGTCTGTCTGTTTGTCTGTCAGTTTGTCCGCACAACTCCTCCAAAACGGTTAGGCCGATTTGGCTGATATTTTGTAGGTTTATTCTATACGTCAATAGCTCGCCAACCACCAATTTTGAACTTCCTAGAAGAACTGGCATGAAATTTCGATGGAAATTTTTCCTAAACGGGTCGGGCGATCGGGCTGAAATTTTGTAGGTTCATTCTACATACATACATACATATCACTCACGCTGAATCCCTACATTCGGGGTAAGCAGAGCAATCGGTGTTGTGCTGCAAGAACTCTGGTAAATTACAGCACAACACCGACCACCACATTTCGCAAGTTAATCGGACAAGATATCAAGCAGCATGCAAAGCACGAAGACTCACCTACTGCACGACTTGGTAGAAGTACCGTGCCAATGTGACAGGTGGCGAGCCTGTCGCCCTTTAGCATGGGATCTTGTCCTCTCATTCTATGTGTCAATATCTCGCCACACACCAATTTTCAAACGTCCTAGAAGAACTGGTAAGAAACTTGGATGGAAAAACTTCAACGTCTTCTCCTCCTAAACGGTTTGGCCGATCATGCTGAAAATGTGTAGGTTCATGGTATGTGTCAGCAGCGGTCAGCCTCGCCATACAACAATTTTAAATTTCCTAAAAGAACTGACAAAAAACTTAGCTGAAATTTTAAAATGTCCATCCCGAGTATCGCGAAGGCTTTTACGACAACACTGGCGCACGTACATCTGCCTTGTCCTTATTATGTTAGCTGTTTTTTTTTCACTACCCCCTCCACATTTTCAGAAAGCGACTACCGCACATTTGGTATTCATTAGTAGGTATGTATGACCTAGGTGAGTGAGTCCCACGAAAACCGTTATTTGAAGGCTTTTCATAAAAGGATCTTACTGTAACCAAGACAGCTTGTCTACTTACATGTGATACGCGCAGCGTGAAGCATGAAGACGAAGAAACGAGCAGCGATCACGCGACTGACCTTCACTCGGACGCTTTACTCCCCTCGACTCGGGATGACTCACCCCCACGGCCGGGGGGGGGGGGGCGGGCGCGGGGGGGGGGGGGGGGGGGGGGGGGGGGGGGGGCGGTGGGGCGGGCGGGGGCTGGGTGGCTGTGGGGGGCGGGG
>WYDE02070453.1:0-12035 GCA_009867175.2 Adela reaumurella
GGTGTAGCGTCACGGTTCAGTCACGGTCCGTGTTCGTGCTCGTTTTCGTGATTTTTCTATCACGAGTGCCACCTCTGGCCGCCGCCGCGCTAGCGACTCGGCTGAGAAGGGCCCTACCCTACCTAACGCACGCACTTATAAATAACGCATTATTAAAGAACGTCAAGGTTGAGATTTGTTTTTATTTGTCAAGTTACGCCTACAGGTCACACAGGCCACGGACTATCCAGCCTGAGCTTATGTATCTAAATCGAGTTCATAGTACATTATTGTATTAATAGATTTTGATTGATTAGTAATGATTCGGTTTAAGTTCACTTAGTCACTTTTATCTTTTTTATTTATTCAGATGAGTGTTCAAACGGTTTTTGGCTGACCAAAGCGAAGCCACTTGCTCGACTAAGGTCAATAAACTGTTGGTGTCTGTCTGTTTGTATGTTGGTTTGTTTGTCTGTTTGTTTGTCCGCGCAATTCATTTTAAACGATTCAGGCGATTGGGCTGAACTTTTGTAGGTTCATCCTATGTGTCAATAGCTCGCCATACGCCAATTTTAAATTTCCCAGAAGAACTGGCAAGAAACAGTTTTCAACGTCCATCCCGCCCGAGTGTCGCTAAGCCTGTTACGACAACACTGGGCGTGCCCGTGTCTGTACCCAGGCACAGTTCATCTTCGAAGATCAACAAGCAGTGGTCGGTTCAGTAGGATTCATCTAATACTGAGGACGTTTTTCTCTGGCGCGGCGGTTGGAGGAAAACGAATCGACCGCTCTCATATTTGACCTATCTGCTCAGCTCACCCGCAAGGTCCTATAGGCTATTTAGAACTGGAGCGAATAATTAATGTGTACTTTAAAACTAACCGCATTAAAACCGCGTCACTTTTTTTTTTAATATAAGCAGTTTTTTAATTAAAATAATTATATATTTATGTATTTTGCGGGTAGTTCGCAGAAGAACCTACCCACAGCCACAAGAGCTACAAAGAGTTGACATCTGACTTTCGCCACGTTCGGGTGTCGCTCCAGGCCGGTCGCGTCGCGGGTGCCTTTCCCGAAGATGTCCACAGCGTGGTGGACGAAACGTCGACTAATGTAAGTCTACTATAGCTATACCGCCTAACCGAAAAATACATAAATATGTCGAATTGCGGTAAAAGTATTAACAAATGTAAAATAATTACAGACACAGAAAGGCGCATGCCATAAAATTGATTTTATAATGGTGAACTGATGGGACGTCCAGATGAAGTGAAGAATGGGGCTGGCTCGTGGTGGCTGGGGTGGATTTACAAATAAAGTAAGTGAATTTATATATGTACCCGTGTACAAATAATAAAACCTGAAAAGCACGCTTGGTCCATAACATCTCTGCAGAATCGCCAAGAGAACCAAGTACAACGAACCGAAGCTTTCACGACGCACGTCCGAAGCACGGTTATGTCGCGGAGTACTCCGCAAGTTACAGTTGTGACATTATACTTCCACTATCAGGTCCAGCTAGACCAAAACAAACTCTACAGAAACGACCCGGTGAACCAAATCCGAGACCAAAATTGATGTGTCTCCGCTATTAGCATTATCGGTCGAAGAGTTCCCCTGTCCGTCTGTTCCCCTGACTTCTGGCTCAACAGTGGCATACTAATTGTAATGTCATCGATCACAACCGCGTGTCGCCAGCAGTAGCAGAAGAAGTAGAAGCGGAAGCCGGGGTGTCTCGTCGGGCGGGCGGGTGATGCGAGCGCGTGGCAGGCAGGCGCGACGCTCCAGCGCGCGGCCCTGGAGCACGGACGGAGCACCGACCTCGGTTCCCGTCCCTCCCACTCGCTAGTGGAGTAGACAAAGGTGAAGGAGCCGGGCGCGACGCCTAGCGAGCGATACGAGTGACGAGAGAGCACTGAGACCGCGGGCGGAGGTGAGCGAACTGCGGGGAAGTCGCTAAATAAGTCTTAAGCAGGCGCGTAACGATCAAGCGGATCCATCAAGCCTTACGCGATTGAAGATGATTGAAGCAATGCTTCATCGTTGCCAGACGATGCTTCACAATCAAACTACGTGCTTGGCGGTGATTGATGCGCTTGAAGGATTTTTATATTTTTTGCCAGGCTGACTCGGTCTGATCAAACCACTTGATCGTTGCCGCGTCATCAGGCGCTCGGCAGCAACAATATCGGAGCGGACAATACTTAGAGCGCGTCCACAATTACGAAATAAGAGAGTGCATTGAGCGCGGTGTTCTGCTGGTATTAATATCATTATTTAGTTAGAGCTGCCTCCGAGCTGTGCAATATGAAATCAAAGTCGTATGGCGGCAAAAATAACTATTATACCATTATTTGAAACGTCGTCCTTTTTTCTTATTTTTGCGAGCACAGAGCCAGTGATGGCGAGTAACGCTTAATCTGCGTTTGATCTCATTTTTCGCTCGGTCAGTCGGCGCACGCCCGGACCTGCGCCGAAGGCGCAGGCCCGCGGCTGCGCTGACCTCGCGTGGCTCGCCGCGCAAAAAAGCCAAGGTAGCAGTGTAATAGTTTTTTGACTAACACTTTTTTTCAGTTGCTGATTCCTGATTCCTTCATTTTTCGTCCTGTATTGCTCGCAACTGGCCGCCAGCTGTTCAAACGAAGTAATTTTCTTGACGCTTGGCTTGAACCCCCATCGAGCACATCAAGCAACGCCTGTTAATCACGTAAGGCTTGGCGTGCTCGATGTTTGATCGTTGCGCGGGGCCTTTACTGGCCACTGGCCATTGTTGCAAGGTTACATCGAGAGTTCAATGTTTGATTGCCGGAGAAACGTCCGTTACGCCTGTTCCCTGCAGGCAGACTCATACTACCTAGCAATCGGTTGGCTCGAAGCTTTCTGTACGATAATAAAAGGGTTATTTACACAGGTTCGTTGATATGTTTATTCTTTTCATAGAGTTAGTAGAGTATCCTTTGTCCGTGCACTTCGATCCGAGTCCATGCGGGGCGGGACACACTACACTCCGCCCGCACATTCCCGTTTCCAAAGCAGTCGCACAAAACTACCTATTGGGTCTTATGCTAACTTAGCAGAGCTGCGGCTCAACCGGGAAAGCCTAGCTAGCGGCTCGACACGAGTGAATGGGTAAGGCCCCACCGCTCAACCAATCAAACGTTCCGTGTCAGTCAAGCGCTCGGTTATTCACGCCTCATACACTCCCTCGTGTCATGTCTGTCGCAGCTCACGCTCGCGTCGAGGCTTTCCCGGGTTAACCCGCTGGAGCTGGACTCGCCGAGATTGTTCACACAAAAATATCTCCCAATTAAAACGCTTCACTCCGATCGGTTGATTTGGGTGATATTGTTGCGTGAATCGACTTGTGTTGTTACGCCGCGTCGCGCCGCGCCGCCGGTCGACTGCAGTTCGAACGTGCAACATTACAGAATTGAATCGCATAGTAATTAAGTAAGCTGAAATAATGCCAGAAGGTAATCTCCTTTCCAATCTGTCGAGGTTACTCGACGCGACGGCTTACAGTCTCCGCGCCGCCGCCGGGCGCCGCGCCGCCACCGCACCGGTTCTCTCGGAATAGCGGCCACCGTTGTGCTCGTAGCGGCGAGGAGGTCTAATATCGCCCCTCGTCTCCTTTGAAAAGGCATGTTTATGTAGGTAGGTAGGTGTGGGGAGCAGGCAGATTATTGTTACGTAAGAAACCACTCACTGTAGCTGTATGTAAGTGAATGTATAGAAGCCGGGACCTGCTGCTGCTGGGTCGAGCGACAGTGCTCCACCTCATACGCGGTACGTCCGCTGCCGTCATGTCGTGCGGACGGGTAGTATGTAACCGATCGTCGTTTTGTGTTGGTTTAATATCTGACTCGACAGCACGGCACCATGAGACGGCACCACCTACCTACTACATTTCACTAATGACGATATCTTGAGCATACAACCAGCGAGAATGCTTCGCTCGACTCTTGCCTTGGTACTTATTACGCGCGACGAAATGAAGGTTTTTTTATATGTATAGTAAATCGGCATGGGTGGCTGTGCCCAGAGTTTCTGAATGAGACAAGTATCATTTCTGACTGAGGAACCTTGTCAAATTTAACCTTGCGCGTTGTAAGCACACATTCCAAACAATAATAAAATTTGACAAGGTCCCTCACACGTCAGAATGAAGCTTGTCGACCGTGCGTATTACGAACAACCTATCCCTATCCGCAGCGTGGCCCCACACACAACTCAATTCCATATGATAGAGAAGGGAATGGAAATAAGCAAAATGGGCAATCCCCTGCTCATTATTGGTAGGTATCTAGCGCAGGCGCAGTTCTTTGTAAGGCACAAGATAATCAACCTAAGCTGGTACAGAGACCATTAATATGTTGCGACCACTGCAGCCCCGCCCGCGTACCACTCTATGCCGACAAATTGATCGTATTGCATAGACAGTATGTAGACAGCCGTGGAAGTAGAGACAGAAGCGTATGCTGTTGGTTTGCTTCAGGTTGAGTAGCAATCCATTACATTTGTACCATTAGCCTAACTTAGCGATAGCATATTTTAAGTTGTGCTTTAAATAATGATAACATTTCCCACTCACGATCACACATCCGTATCAGTGTACATCATGAAGTGCATCTCCTTCTGGACACAGAGCGGGCAGGTCATTAATTAGGACAAGCGAAAAAGAAATTTCCTATTGTTGAGCCTCAAGCAACAGATACTACACGCAGTGGATCGCCGCCCTCTCCAATTGCCGTGATTTGAGATCGATTTGAAAGAAATGAGGCGAGGAAATTGAGAAAATAACCTCGAAATACGTAATGTTTTAAGCTTTTGTAAGAATAAGTTATGATCTACTGTGTCAAAAGCTCGTTCGTGACAGATCGCAAAACATGTTGCCTATTTTCCAAATGTTTGATGACCCGAAAGACAACTGCTCGAGCCGCGTCGACCGTAGGTAGAGCGAACCTTCTGATAGGCGTATCTACTGGTGACGAGCGAGCAATCCGTGCTGCTCCACAAGACGGTCGCATAAACCAAATTCCAGTATCTTACAGAACATGGCAACTATGAAAAACAGGTCTAAAGTTTTTGATTTCTTCTTTTTTATCTTTTCCCTTATACACCGGCGTAACTTCTATTTGCTTGAGGGTGTCCGGGACCCGGGTATACTCCGATTTCAATATATTTATTAGTAAGGAGGCATAACATCGAAACAAATATATTTGGCAATATTTCCAGAAAATTACATGGAAGATCATAGTAATCTTTCGTAGTTTAAGGCTTTTTAGGTTGAAATATTTTTACAAATTCTTTTTGCGTAAAGTTATAAAAATTGGGAGTGCGGTCCAGCTCCGGTAGAGCTGGATGGAGAAAAGAGATGCAGTGGCGGCTGGCGCATGTGTGGGGCGTGGGGGCGACACGGGACTTGTTGGTGTTCATATAATATTTATTTCATTTATAAGCTAATTTATTTGGATAATATTTGGACCCGATCACTTTGAGCATCAGCTAATCCAACGGATTGATACGCCTCTCGCAGAATTAATAACTCGCCATAGTGATTAAGATACAAAAAATAAAATACAAATACAAATTATTTATTGTGCATGAAAACGTAATGTTAAGATAACGGACATTTAAAGATTACACTTTCGAATGATTTCAGTTAAGAGTACATATCTTAACATATCTTACATATCATAAGCGGGAGGTGCGGGTTCGATACCTACTGGGAGCACAATATTTATTACTTTAGAATTTGTGCTAAAATGGCTGCTGACACTCTGGTGAAGGAAAACACCGTGAGGAAACCCACTTCCAAGCCGGTTGGTGACCTGGAAGTGTATGACTATAATACTCTCATATAATGTAAATGAGAGAGCCCTGTACCTAGCAGTGGGGCGAATAAAATGGCTGCAAAAGAAAGAAGAAAAGAATCTCATTCTGACAAATTATTTTCTGTCAATCGGAATCGGCAAATTTTTTTTCGGTCGTGTAGCCTTCCCCTTGACAGCAAGTCATGCCAGTATTGCCAGAATGAGATTTATAATTTCTCCTAAAATTCCAATTTAAGCTGACTTTTGAACAGACTCTACCATCGTTATCTTCCTATCATAGATTATTCCAATAATGTACTTCCTGTAAAACCCATAATGAATGACAAATTATTGGAATAGGTCTCCGATTAGCCTAAGGATAAGTACCCTTTGTTTTCCTAATTATTCATCTAATCTACAACTTACTAAGTGCATAGTTACTTAAGAAGGTATCTAGTCTTGTTGTATGAATTATTATGAAAAATCATTAAGGTAATAAGGTAGATTTCTTATCTCCTAGTTAATTCTTTTTCTAGTAAGAATAAATTAAATCTCTTGGCCAAGCTCATTCTCAAAAATCAAGCAATGAGCAGCTCTCGACACTTCTCTCTGATGATAGATTTAGGGAAGTTTTTGGGTGAGCTAGTACTCCAGGGGCCAGGGGGTAAAACGGCGTATTGGCCAAGCTCATTCACAAAAATGAACCAATGAGAAACTCCCTCCCTCTGATGGTAGATTTGGGAAAGTTTTTGGGTACTAGTACTCCAGGGGGTAAACCGGCGTATTCGCCAAGCTCATTCACCCAAATCAACCAATGATAAGCTCTCGACATTTCTCTGTGATTGATACATTTGGGCGAGTTTTTGGGTGAGCTAGTACTCCAGGCGGTAAACCGGCGTATTGGCCATTCTCATTAACCCAAATCAACCAATGATAAGCTCTCCATCTCCTCAATTCTCTCTGATTAGTAGATTTGGGCGTTTTGGTTGAATGAGCTGGATAAATTACACCGGTCGACACCCTGTGCATATAGCGAAATGTGCTAAACCGAGCATATGTATTCACTATACGGACAAGTCAGCGCTTGCAGCGCCGCACCACCCCGCGCTGCGTCCAGCGCATACTAAGTGCACAAGTTATCGCTTTAGCAAGGAGCTCGCGCAGAATATCAATATCGTCAGGTTGGCAACGACTACGTGGCTTTTGGAGCGACAGCAATGTTGGCTGGCTGGACATTACAGTGGCGGACATACGTAGAATTAATCAGTAGACATTGTTGCACCAACAGCTGGATACCGTACTTCATTACGTACTTTGGTACTTACTTATGTGTATGTTTATATAAGTATATTTATGTATTTTTCGGTTAGGCGGTATAGATGGTAGTCGACGTTTCGTCCACCTCTCTGTGGACATCTTCGGGACAGGCACCCGCGACGCGACCGGCCTGGCTGGAGTGACACCCGAACGTGGCGAAAGTCAGATGTCAACTATACCGCCTAACCGAAAAATACATAAATATGTCGAATTGCGGTAAAAGTCTTAACAAATGCATTATGTAAGTATATTTATATTTTTTTTAAATATATTCGTATTTGGTACATTATGTACATATATATAATTGGTCATATATATTCTGTCTTTTTTTTATTGAGAGCGCGACATATGGCGCCGAGCTGCCCAGAAGGAGACTAACGACGCCCATGGACATTCTGTTTTAGCGGGGGTTGCGAATGTCATGACGGCCTGACAGGTGCCTATTCACGCCCCTCTTGAAGGACTCGAGACTATACATGCAGGGAAATATGTGGACAGGGAGAGCGTTCCAGAGTTTACCGGTTCTGTAGATGAAAGATCTGCAGGACCGATTCGTACGCATCCGCGGTAGGTCCATCGTGTAGGGATGCAATACTGCTGTGTTTTTGTATATATATATAGATATTGCTATTTATGTAAATATATTTTTAAATTTAACCTAAATTTAAATATTTAATTTTGTTTACGCCTACTTATGCTATCCACAAATCCACACTACAAAGTTTGGCTATATAAGAGTGCTATGTCAGCATTAAATCTACATTTTTGTTCGTTTATAGTAAGCGTGACAATAAATACTCTAGCGCAACCATTATCTTTCGTTAGGACTTAGAACACCTCGACTGATTGAGTGAGGAGAACCAACCACGATTTCAACCAATCAAAAAACAGGCCAAGTGAGCCGTGTCGAGTGCACGGTTCCGGCTAGAGTCTTTTCAATACCTAATGTTTTTAGTTTACACTGTGATTCATCATACTGATTGAAAAAAATTCGGATATAGTGGATGTGACTTACACACACAGTTTACAAACCAGTTTGACGTTTGGTACAACGGGCACCAGACGTCTACTCCAGGAATTCCCGGTGGTTCCTGATGAAGCCTGTGACGCAGCAGGCGAAACGTCGACACACATTATGGTGCTATGCTAGCTACATAGGGTAGACATTTATATACTATCATGGTAGACATTTTCATACTTCTTAGACTTACCTTATTAGGCTAAAACCTTTTTATATGACGTCGATAATTTTTTTTTTAATATTGTCCATTTTATACTTTGTCGTTATTTTAGTAGTCTTTTGTCACCCAAATCCCGCAGAAGTGTGTATCAGGCTTACCCTTTCTTCTGTGCATCTTGGATCAAAGAAAATGTAGGTCTGTGTGGAATGGTGGGCGCTTTGGGCATGCTACTGTGTGAATGTTCGGACGAATAGACGTTACAGCCAGCGTTATCTGTCCGATTTGGGCGAATATCCTTAATCGACAATTTTACGTCAATTAAGGCGAGGAATCAAATGGTTAACGCATGGACTATTCATCTTGGTACATCTTGTTAAATAGAAATACTTTTAGAAGATTCCTTTGCACCACTTAGCATTGAAGATTATAATAATAAAGTAAAGATGAAGGTGGAATATGCTATATACTCAACTTGATCTATTCTACTCCTGAGCTATTACATATTAGAAGCTCGTTTTATTTATTTGATGAACGAACAGTCGAAACTGATGAGTTCATGTCTAAGTTGATGATGGGTTCATGTCTATGTTGATGAGTTCATGTCTAAGTTGATGAGTTCAAGTCTAAGGTGATGGGTTCATGTCTAAGTTGATGAGTTCATGTCTAAGTTGATGAGTTCATGTCTAAGTTGATGAGTTCATGTCTAAGTTCATCTAACTTAACTGGTTCTATGTTATTTTTAGTCATTTAAATGTACATATAATACGCTGGCTGTACTGATACATAATTTGTACATATTACTTAGAAAGGCCATAATTTCTAACTAATAAGTAATTAGTTTAGTGGACCGACTCTCATTGCCAATATTCATTTCCAAGAGTTTTCAGAGAATACGCACTTAAATAATTGTAGGTGAATCACAAGAACCAAATATTGACAATACATATACAGATTGTAACATGACTGGTCAGCGAAACTTTGGTGATTCAGGTTGTCAATTGCGTCAAAACGATATATCTTACATGATGTGAATATGGGCACTGATGCTATAGTAACTGGCATTATTATGATTTCATAGCATATGCCACTGCGATCTGATTAGATATATTGTCACCTCTAGTAAGCCTCATCCTCAAGTCATGTCCCATTTATAAACCCAATTATTCCCTTAAGGCTGATAGCCTGTATTTGGCATGGGTTTAAATTTTAACCTCCAAGAATACGGCTCTCCTGTGAATGAGCACTTTCATAGCCCTCTATCACTGTCTCCCTCTGCGGAGACAAGCCATGCTGTCACGTGGCAGCCCTACTGCGAGGTTGCTATCATTCTCGCCCTCCCACCTACCTCCCGACGGTGGGAGTGAGCGAGACACAAGATCTTCACCAACACCGCGGCACTCTCCCGACGAAGTTCGTGTGTCTCGCTCACTCGCACCGTCGAAAGGTAGGTGGGAAAACTAGAGCGATGGCAACCTCGCAGTGGGCTGTCACGTGACAGCATGGCTTGTCTCCGTAGAGGGAGACAGTGATAGAGGGCTATGGCACTTCACACTCACAAAGGACGTGTATGGGCTTTTCATCCTCTTATACTGAACCTACCTACATAATGGAGTGTCACTAAGTATGCCTACATTGTAAGTAATTTCATAAGGCAATAAGTCCGCCTTCTGCTTGGAAGTAAAGAGAACTACGCCTCGTTGGCCGTCGAATGCTGATTTCATCACCTTTTACTTAATTTCCTACTTCTATCCTACTCGAAGAATATTACTGTACGCACAGGTTCAGTCAAAGGTCGAGATTACATTATAAAATTATTTAATACATCTTAACCCTCCTTGCTTACATTCTAGATAAGGTGTTCTAAAGATGGGTCCAGACTTGTATAATTTTTCTGATCCTACATTTTATCTGTGTCGCCGACGCGTGTCATGCATGATATCTGGTGATGACAGTTGCCGATATGCGGTCATGTTCCATATATAGTCGGTTTATGTCTCATCATCAAAGTAGATTTGGATACGGCATCGAGCCTGTCCGGACGTGTCAGACATTCGCGTAGCATATTTCTACCGTCATGTCATGAATGATCGAGAGTTGACATTGAACTGTTGGGTATTTGATACGCGATCATGAAACTTTCTGAAGATATGAAGAAAAAAGCGGACAATTACGAGTAGGACACACGCCCTGAGGGCTCCGTACAAACTGATTTCGTATGTACATAGATAGTTCATTCATCCTGTGAATCGAGAGTGTCGACGATATTTTTCCTTTTTTCGATAGTGATACCAACGGACGAACGAATATTTTTATGAGTTAAACATAACTGAACTGGTGAAGGAAAATATCGTGAGGTAACCCACTTACAAGCCGGTTGATCACCGTGATGACTAAAATCCTCTCATAACATGTAAATGAGAGAGGTCTGTACACAGCAGTGGGGTGAATAAAGTGGATTAAAGGAAACATAAATTTAAAAAATTTCGGATTATTTCCTTTACTTGTGGCTGTGAGAGCTTGCTTTTTGCAAAATTTCATTTGCAGATCATTAGGTCAACGGGAACTACTCTATAGGTTTTCATGAGTGAGTTTGCGAGTATCAAAATCTGTGACATAAATGGCCGTACCTTTTGATTGTGTTGACTTGACTTAGAAGCTTGAATTTTTTACACATCGAAGGGACCGTAGGTAAGGGTCTTGTCAGACAGACAGACGGATGGACAAGAAAGTGATGTTGTTATAAGGATTCAGTTTTTCCCTTTTGAGGTTCAGGACCCCTAAAAATGATGTGCGTCCACAACTAAATTGGAGCTTGATACGGATACATTGCATCACTAGAACCATCTCACAGAATATTTAAAGGTAGAAGATGGACTGGTTCTTCGCATCCTAGTCATCGCAGATTAGATGATGAAATGCTTGATGCGAGCCAAAACGTCACATATGCTGGAGAACTACAGTGACCACTCGATGGTCCTGATCTGTTTTGACATCCTCTAATGTCATTGGGACCAGTCATGTTCGTTAAAGCCATCCTAATCTGAGTTCATCACCTTTCCATCGGATCGGCAAAATAATACTTGTATGGACCCAAGCTTATGCTGCTATTTTCAATTCTAGCCTCCCATCTTCTGCGTAATACTCGACACTCTAACTTTGACATGCTGCAATATATCAGCCGACAGTTCCTCAACGGTCGTATACCTGGACTTGTGAAAACTGAACATGTCCGTTATGAAGCCGACTATTTCGTCCTTGAAGTGTTGGCACATGTCCCGGAGGTTGTCGTCGGGTCCGAGGAATCCCCACACCAGCACCGGCAGTAGGTGCTCCGATATTGAGTAGAAGTGTGACATGAAACCGTCGGGGTACTGCAGATAGCGTCGCTTCGCTTTGATGACGGACCATACTGCGGTCGTTAGTGCCTGTAAAGAGATGTGTATTATCAGGAAAGCGCATCTATCTGTAGCCACGCCAGAGGCAATAAAATTATGTTTAGTATTTGGAGGATCGCAAGTAGTAATCGGAGCGTAGTTTGGTACTCTCTTGGCATGCTTATGATTGCTACTAGAACTGTACTTCCGGCATGGACTTCTCGCACCTAGGTATGGATGGAGGATTGGCACCCCCATCGTCTAGGTTGGATTTCCCTGCAAAAAGAGACACCGATAAGTCGGCCTTCTCCTTTGCGGAGTGAGCGAGTGCACCTCCAGGACACTGCAGAGGTGGGAGAGAGGAGCGGCAG